>LPNX011195415.1:22719-133879 GCA_001517045.1 Pseudotsuga menziesii | reverse complement strand
TATACAAGGTTTGTTGTTTTACAATTAGTTTCAATTCCAAAGTAAGCTTTCCAACCTCCATCAATCATTTCTCTATTCTATAGTTCCCATTGAGCTCGGGATGTATATCAATTCCAAGATATTTGTAAGAAGTCACTTCCACCAAGTTTATAATATCATACACAAAATCAGCGTAAGTGGATTTCTTGGATCTAATAATAATGACTTTTGTTTTGTCAGTTAACAGTCATGCCCATAATAGAGAAAAAATCCTTGCGAATTCTTAATTGCTTATCAAGGTCAAAGAGACATCTTGCCATAAGAACATTATCATGACCATAGAGAAGAAGGATGATAACTGTTACTACTAAGTTTTGTTGGCACAACCTACTTCCTCTAACCAACTTTACATCTTATTGATGTAAATGTCTTAGAGGACACGGAAGAGGGGGCAACCCTTCTTAACTCCGATATTACTGTTCGCCCTAGGACAAGTTAGGAAGAATTCAACTAGAATTCTACTCGAGATGGTAAAGAATCTGGTCACAAGAGAAGATGTGACGCAAGAGAAGATGTGACACAAGAGAAGAGGCTACTGAAGAGAAGTTGCGACAAGAGCAGCCAATGACGAAAGAGGAGTTGCGACAAGAGCAGTGATGACTAAAGGAATCGGGACAGAAGAAGAGTGAAGTTGTTGAAAAGGATAGTTCGGTTGATCGTGGGTAAGGATCCAATTAGAATAACGCACACTTTTGGTAATAAAGTATAAATGTATCATGGGCCGATAGTGCCTATTATCAGTTGTAACTGAATGTACGAGAATAGAAAAGATAGCATGTTAACTAATAGAAAAGAGGAGATTGATTAGGATGGGTAGAAGACTATAAAAGGGAGAAATCAAGTTATGTGTAGAACTGATGTTGGTTGTTGGTTGTTGATTGTTTTGTTGGTTATTAGTAGGTTGAGAAGATAAGCATAGATATTTGTTTAGCTAAGAGAACCGATCCAGGCTGTGTGTGGATCGACTGTTAGGAGAAGTAGAGGAAAATGCTTAGACCCAAAATGAGAGAGCATGAGAGGAGAGAAGTCTATAGAAGTTGTAAAGAATACTTAGAAAAGAGTATGCAAGTTGAGTGCACAAACATAAGGTGCTAACATAATTCTCATGCCAGATGAAGAGTGCATTTGTGGTTTTTCCCAGATGGCTTTCCACGTTAACCAATGTAATTGTATATCTTGATTGATGTGTTAAATGTATACATATTGTGAATTAGTAGATTTGATTGTGTCGCATCCCTTCTATTTATGAATAGTCTCATGTATGTATGTGTCACATTGTTTATTGAAAGAATCTATGATATGGCCTTCATGTTGAATGCTCCAAGATGTGTCATCTCGCAAATAGCATGTTAACGTGAATGAATAGACAAGGAGTAAGAAGTATAAACCCTAGCTTCGGTTAAGCGTTGTAATAAGGTACAATGAGAATAGAAATCAGGTTCAGGCAGTTACCCATAAGGATATCTCGGGTGAGACTGTATCTGCGTCGCATGTGCTGTTGGTTGAGCCCTACTTTGTCGGGTCGATATTTGGGTCTTCGTTGACAACTGAGGATCTGAACCTGTGTCGACCAGAGGAGAAATCCAACAAATGGTTCCGTTGTCGGGACCGCAAACCATTTTAGTGGGGATATGTTTTGGCACCTGATGAAGCCGGAAATTCAAGATTTGGTGGATTCTAAGGCAATAGAATTTGCACGGAATGAAAGTGAAGGATCTTGGTTGAATCCAGCAGAGTGGTTGGAGCGATACCTCTATACAGATATTCATGAGATTTTCTTTTGTGAAAATCAAGTTTTGTTGTATGAATGGTTGTTGAGGTAAGCAACCCAATGGATAAACTTTCAAGGGGAAGAACCGATAGTTTGGAGTCCTCGGTTGATTCAGTGGTTGAAAAGTGTTAGAAACTCCATATCTAGGGAAGTTGAGTTATGGGTTGACCGTATTTCGGAAGGATATATCACTGAAATTGTTGTCGAAACGACATAATCGTACAGTGGGGCGGAAAGAAAGTTTTTCCAAGGATCTAGAGGTCGTTATTTGAAGTATTTAAAGGTTTGGATCAAGATGCTTATATGCGAGAAATGGATATTAAGAATGGAGTTTGGAGAATAAGGGTTTATGCATAGAAACCTAGGATATCTCACAAGAGAAGTTCAAGTAAAATGGAGTAGAGTAAGTTGAGATGTTTCCTGGTGATAGTGAAATTGAAATAGAAGGTGGACATTTAAGGAATGGAAGAAGATTTCGGTCAGGAAAGAGGATAAGGACTGTGACTGGAAGAGGAAGTTGTAGCATGAACGAAACGGAATACTACGACTCGGTGTCGCACTTTGAGGAAGGTTCTTGCAACAAGGAAGAGTTATACCATCCTATATCTAAAAGAGAGGAAGAAGAAGAAGCTCCATATCCAGAGTGTGTGTACACCACACCCACTACTCCACGTACATCTACAAAGGTAAGATCTAGAAACTCATCTCCGAGTGGGTTTGTTAATCAAAGTAACATTATTCATGGGAATAGCGGACAAGGGATTCCCACTATCCAAGCAATGCCTAAAATGAATATAATGGTTGGGAACGATATTAAGTTACTTATATTTAATGGAAATGGGTTAGAAGAGCTCAAGCAATATTGGTTTCTAGGTAAAGTTGTGTGGACTGTGCGACAGGTCCAAGATGAAGCCATCAAGAAGGATTAAATGAAAACAACCCTTAGGGGTCGAGCATTGGATTGGTACATGAAATTCTTTGTGGTTCCGATAGGATTCCCGCATAAAATATTAGATCAAATTCAAGTAGGACTAATAAATGAATTCAAGAAGCTGAAATTTGAGTTGCAATGCATTATAGAGATTAAAGAAATCGAATAATTTCCCACATAAGTTGTTTGGGATTTTGACTCGAGATTTAAGACGTTGATGGATAAAGTAAGTTTCCAAATGTCAGATGTTCAGTACAAAGAATGGTTTTTTACAACATTGATGTCACACATCCGGATCTCCCTGATGCAACAAACGATTGTATCGCAAACCAAGGATCTTGAAATGGCTATGAAATTGGAATCCTCACCCGTTGGAGAGACTGGTGCCAAAATTATGCAAATCTATTCGCAACTAGCAAACCTTACACTACAAATTCAAGATATTAAGAAAGGGAAGGAAGTACAAGAAGAGCTCTGGTGTACCATATGCATAGCAGAGGGTCACCACAAAGATAACTACCTAGCATATATGAATTATGTCGCATCAGGAGCACCGAGCTTGATAAATACACAAGGGATGCATTGGTGTAGAATACACCAAACTAGAGGTTATCGGTCGAAAGAGTGTTTGTACTTAAAGAAGATTGTAAGTGCACCGACTATTTTGTACTACAAGTTTTGTCGATAAATAGGCCACGATGAGAAAGACTCCATGGCATATTAACTATTGTAGAAGAAAAGAGTTGATACTTATTTAATGAAGAATGATGAACAATTGCATGCTAAGCGGACTTAGGTTCAATATCTACCGGTTCAATATCCTCAGAATCAATACCCTCAAAACCAGTATTTGCAACAACAATATCCTCAACCCAAGGGGGTGGAAATTTTAGAGGTTGAATACAAGGAGGAGGATTTAGTCTCGAGAGAGGGCAAATCATATGTTATAATTGTGGGCAGCCATGACATTTTGTCATAGACTACATGAGTCCTACTATGATATGTTGGTATTGCAAAGATTTTGATCATATTGTCGAGCAATGTCTGCAGTTGACTATGAAGTGAGAGGATATGAATGTGGGAATTCTGAATCCACCGCAGAATCCTAATCCGAACCCCAATCCGAACCCCAATCAGAATATCCAAAAGATTTCTCCTGAACTAAGGGAACCACATATAGCTGTTGTAACAAGAGGAGATGTTGTGACGGGAGCAGATCAAGGACCACTGTATGGGAAACCGCAAGTGCAACCAGTGGCACAAAGGAAAGTACCATTCGATGTCCAAAAGGAAAATGAAGTATTCTTGGACGCGTGACAAGAATTCATCGACAGAAATCAAGTGTTGACTTCAGGAAGACCAATATTGGAGATGCTTAGAAGATTTGATCAACTTCTCCGAAACCAATCGACCAGAAAGGTTAGTAAACTAAAAGAATTTCTTAAAAGTTGCTTAAATCTAATCAAAGATAAAGATGTTGTCGCAAAATTGACAACTTTTATAGAAGAACCCCAAGAAGAGGTGTGACCAAAAAAAGGGGTTAATCATATCGGGAAAAAACTGAAGACTGGTCGCGAACTAAGGATGACTGCACAAATAGTATATATGATATGGATTATATTATTCTATACATGGGATCTGATGTCAACATGTTGACTAGACAAACAAGGGAGAGCATGGGGAATCCAAGACTCATATGGTCTCTTGTCCATCTTCGATTAGTAAATCAGTCGAAGGTTCTACCTATGAGTCGACTGGCTCAAGTTCCCGTTGAAATAGAAGGCCTGAAAAGTTATGTTGATTTCGAAGTGATTAGAATTGTGGACAATACAAATCCATATCCCGCACTTCTAGGGATCGAATGGGAAATTGATAATCAAACAATTATAAATTTTAAGAAAATAATCTTAATATTTGAAGATTCAAATCTAACAGTGGTCGCACTAATTGATCTGATGGAAGGACAGAGATATGTCGAACAAGTGGCTAGTGAATGACAAGGAGACTATCTAGACCATATTTATAACATCACGTCTACAAGGGATGATTATGTAAACCCAACGGCCAACATAAATATCGGTTGGCGAAGTGTTAGTTCATGTACATTAGATTCTGGAGAAGCCTTGGAAAACTAGTAGAACCGATTGCATGAAGTATCAATGAGAAGATGCACAAGAATTACACAGTTTGTGTGACAGGTAGGTAGTGTGGCAAGTGAGCTACCCACGCATGAAAGCTTACCTAACCTAACATTTTTTCTAACATAAGTTTAAGATAAAGTTGCACAAAATCAATGTTTATCTACTCTAGACTTTGCGCTGAAAGCTACACCTTCCAGATGGTGGGTCACACATAAACAATCTATCTCAGACTGGCCTCAATGTCGGAAATTGATGGAGATACGATTTGGAGATAAGATCAGTTATACTGGTTAGAAGTACACAAGATTGACTAATCCTGTTCAGCACATTGATACTGTCGTGCGACATGGGAGGCATGCCTACGACAAGAATGGGTTCATCATTTTATACATACATTGGATATGATACCAAGGCAATGGTACACATCGATTGAGCTACGACGAGGGACTCTTGAATGGGATGAACTAGCTTCTAGATTTACACACACATTCGAGTTTGTCGATGACCATCATTCGATTGATGATGCGTAGCAAGTGATTAAGACGAAGATATTCAAAGATATCCCTATGTCGGAGTCAAACTTTAATCAGAGCAACATGACAGTCCAACACTAGGTGGAGTATTATAATGTGATGGGTGGACCTGATGATGTTGATCCGCGAGACACGTACATCCCAAAATATGAAGGTACTCGAACGATGGAGGGACTTGGTATTTCAAGTAACCAGTTCCTAAATCCATTAAAAACCAAGAAAGTAAACATTGGATCTCCGGGGAATCCCAAGTTCGCCAACATCGGGGATTATTGGGATGATGAAACTGTCGGGAGGATCACATACTTACTGCATGAATTCCAAGATCTGTTCCCTACAAAATTTCTAGAGATGAAGGGGATTGTTTGAGACCTTGGAGAGATGAAGATACAGTTAAATCCTGACATAAGGCCTGTGAAGCAGCGACCATACCAGCTGAATCCGCGGTATAAGGAAAAGTTCAAGACAAAATTAGATCGAATGCTCAATGCGTATATCATATAACTAGTTGAAGAATGAGAATGGATCACCCCGATAGTGGTGCAGGATAAGAAGACTACTGATGAAGTACGCATATGTGTCGACCTAAGAAAGATGAACGATGTCTGCCTACATGACCCATTTCCAACTCCGTTTACAAATGAGTTATTAGAAAGTTTCGAGGGTCAAGAAGTTTATTCTTTTACTGATGGGTTCTCTTGCTACCATCAGATCATAATCGCCAAGGAAGATCGACACAAGAACACCTTTGCGACGGAGTGGTTTTGTTTTCAATACATAGTCATGCCCTTTAGACTCAAGAATGCTCCTTCTATCTTTTCCAGGATAGTAGTGGTTGTGTTCAAGGATTTTATTCATAAATTTCTTGAGGTCTACTTCAATGACTGGACGGTGTTTGGGCTCATAAAGGATCACATTGAGAGCCTCATAATGATGCTGGAACGGTGTCAACAGTATCAAATTTCATTGAATTTAAAGAAATGTATCCTTTGTGCCCCGTTTGGAATTTTGTTGGGCCATGTAGTTTGTTGCGATAGAATCCTGGTCGACCTGTCTAAAATTGTGATCATCATCGACCTACCACCTCCTACGACAGTGAAGCAACTCAGGACAACATTAGCACATACATGGTACTATAGAAAATTTATCAAAGGACATGCAGAGGTAACTGCTCCGATGGAAAAATTGTTAAAAAAGGATATTAAGTTTGAGTGGAGGGAAAAATGCCAATAAAGTCTGGATTTCTTGAAGAACAAGATGGTCACAACACCCATACTAGTTTTTAGAATGGAAGAAGGAATTTCATGTACATGTCGATGTGTCATCTATCGCACTCGACATTGTACTTGTGTAGCCTGGCGAAGGGTCCATTGATCATCCTGTTGCTTTCACTAGCAGGAAATTGTCAACAACAGAGAATAATTACACTATTACTGAAAGAGAAGGCTTAGCTATGGTGTATGCGCTACAAAAATTTTAACACTATTTGTTAGGTGGACATTTCAAGATGTTCATAGACTATTTAGTGTTGAAATACCTGGTGAACAAGCCAATGTTAGGGGGAAGATTTATCGATGGTTCCTTCTTTTCCAAGAATTTGATTTTGAAGTTATTGTTAATCCAGGCCGACTAAACTCAAGCCCAGATCACCTGTCGAGACTTGAAAGTGGAGAAGAACTTGTGAACCTCAACGATAGTCTTCCTAATGCACAACTATCTGCGATCACGATGTTTAATGACCAATACAAAGATATTATACATTTTTTGAGTACATGATATGCACTCAAAGGATTTAGTACTATGCAGAAGAAGTAATTAGTGTTTCGAGCTACAGAATTCCAATTAATAGACAGACATCTATATAAAATGGGACCGAATGAAATTCTTCGTCGCTGTGTATTGAAACATGAGCGACCAATGATCTTAAATGAAGCACATGATGTTGCCGCGGGAGGGAATTATACTGGAAAAGATACAGTGCGCAACAAATTGCAAGCATGATTATGGTAGGATACTTTACATGCAGATGCTAGAGAATATTATTGAAACTATGATATTTCATAGAGAACTGGAAAACCATCACGACGAGATGAAATGCCGCTAGTACCTCGAATAACTTTGCAGGCATTTGAAAAATGGGCTATTGATTTTGTGAGACCTATTAACCCACTAGGAAAGCGAAGAGGTGCAAGATACATTATTACTGCGACGAATTACCTGACTAGATGGGCAGAAGCAGTGTCAGTAAAGGAGTGTATTGTTGCGACTACTGCCAAATTTATGTTCGATAATATTGTCACTAGATTTGGATGCCCGAAAATTTTGATAAGTGATCAGGGCACACACTTTTTCAATCAATTGATCGAAGAATTAACTAAAGAATTCCAGATCCAACATAGGAAGACAACACCATACCACCCTCAAGCGAATAGTGTTGTCGAAGCATTTAATAAGATCTTGGAGAATGCATTAACAAAGATTTGCAATGTCCTAAGAGACGAGTCGGACCAGAAAATTTATGCGGTATTGTGGCCATATCGCACAACCTGTAATAAGTTGACAGGTCAAACTCCATTCCAGTTAATGTATGGACAAGAGGTTGTTATGCCGATGGAATACATTGTACCCAGTTTAAGGATTGTTGTAATGAAGAAAATGACTGATAGTGGTGTTATCGAAAAAATATTGTCATTGCTTGTGCAGCTAGAGGAAGAACGTTTTGTCGTAAGTTATCACCAAACTGTTGAAAAGCAACAACAGAAAGTATGGCATGACCAACACATTAAGAACAAACAATTTCAGGTCGGAGGACTTGTCCTCCCATATTATAGTAAGTTCTTAAGGCATCCTAGCAAGCTAAAAACATAATGGTTGGGGCCTTATGTTGTCATCAAAATCATTGAAGGAGGCGCAGCACAACTAGAAAAATTAGATGGAACACCTCTCAAAGGATTGGTGAATGGAAGTCCGTTAAAGCCTTACCAGGATAGCCACGACCTGGTCGACTGAAAAAAAGAAAAAAGTATAGATTTACAATTTGTTTTGATGTGTGCTGCAAAAAATGTATTTGTCGAAGAGAAAGAAAAAGTGGTCGTAGATTTTCTATCATTCGCAAAAGAAAAATGGTAGCAAATACTCTCTATCTATCCCAAGAAAAGAAATGTATCGAAGGCCAAATACCGGTCGAAGGAAGACAAAATTTGTCGCACGATGAAATCAGGTCGCAATAAGGCAACTGGCTACAATTGATATTCCAAATGTGGGAGATTTTGATGATGTAATTTTTGGTTATTTTTGTCATTATTGCACAATAACTGCCAACGAGGCGACAATTAAGTGGTGGTTTCCTTGCAATGATTTGGAAGATTTCCCTGTGTGACGGAAATCGCTACCACCTTTCCAATTTATTGCCTGCTTGTGTGAAGGAAAGAATTCTTAAATAGACGGATAGATATCATCTTCGAGTCGAAGCATCGTTCATTTTGTTGGCACCCAATCGAGTAAACTGAGTTGTTATGTCTGCACTAAGAGAGCTGAGGCGAGTTTCCATATAGTATGGTCATATCTATTTCTAGTACAAACACTGTTGCAGAATACGATGTTGCGACCCCTTCACCAACACCCATTATGGAAGACACTGCTGCATATGTTCCATCGCAGGATGTGGTTTTAGAAGAAGCTGAACAAATCCCATCCATCCCGAAAGTGAGATTACGACTAGACCCACCCCAAACATCGAAGAGGAAATGATCTAGTAGCTGTAAGAAATAAACACCACCACCACTAGATAATGAAGAACCAGGCTCCGCCACTATGCTGCCAGATTATGTTCTGCCCAAACCAGTTGATGCACCTAAGATTCGAATTGCTAAGAGTTCAAGGTACCAACTAGTAGCACCGACCATACAAAAAGGAGTTTAGATAACGTCGAACATACTCCCAAATCTCAAGAAGAAGACCTTTGTCTACCACGAACTAAGGAAATTTCTAGAGTTTTCAATCGACAAATACATGGTTGTTGTCCGCGAGACAGAGGATGGCCCTAAACACTTAGCTCCAATGAATGTGCAAGAGTACTCAACAAAGCTGGTTTGTTGTCACTCATGCACATGTTGCATTTTGGTCACAGTGTAGAAGTGAATGCATGTGTTAAACAATTGCTAGTGTCATCCCATGGTGGATTTCTATGGCTTGACCAGAAGGTTTCTGTTGATGTTGAGCTTATAGCAACAATTACGGGACTCCCACTTGCAGGTGTCGACCCAGCACCAGTTTTACTGGAAAAAGAAAAGGACAAATTATTCACGAGAAAGCTCAAAGAGAAGTACGACCTGATCAAAGACACCAGAGAGTTTTCCATCACCTCTATTAATGATTATACTGTTTGGTTCATAACTAAACTCCTATCCAGCAAATTGTTGCAAAAGATGTGACTGAACCAGTGCGCCACAGGGACAATTGTTGCGATGGAGTTATGTGCAATAGGTGTCCAACTCAACTCATCGCAATATCTTCTAACTGAGTTGTTAGTAGATGTAGAGGAGGCACATGAGAAAGGTAGCGCATTTCATTATTCATGGCTACTTATTTTGATTTCATTTATTGCATGTACAGAATCAACAAACTACTAGGGGGTAGATGTGCTCGTTCCATGTTGTGGAGCTCGATAACAGAATCTCTGGTTCGAGCAAGATTTAAGGCAAATGCAAAAAGACAACAATGTAGAGTTATTTTTGCAAGCAGGGGCCCTCTGATATCATGTCAGAAATCAAGCCATAACTATTGAGGCAATTATTAAGCAGTTCAGAAACATTATATCAAATTTTCGGTCACGACCCATAATGTCTTGTTGCATTCACGACAAGACCCACAACGCCAATGGCTTGTGACATAGTATCAACTATCGGGTGAAGAAATTAAGGCCATTATTCAAGATTGCCTGGAAGAATGGAGAGTTCCTATTCCAGATGACCAGTTATCAGATGATGAAGAGGTGCGATAGAATGATCCAGCGATTGAGAAGGATGGGGGACAAGAAGAAACCCCCCCAAAAGAAAACCCAAAGGAATACCAAGAGGAAAATCTAGAAAATACCTAGAAGGAGTCAACCACGACTCCAATAGACCCAGTATTAGGGGAAAAGAGGAAGCAAACAAAGAAGTCTACAAGGAATCATAATAAGAGGAAAGGTGCAAATCAGCTGGAAATGTCAGCCTTACCAACGTGGTAATGATTATTTCACATTGTTGACAGAAACAATGACTGAGATCGCCAACAAATCCTGAAGAAGATAGATGAGCAGCAAACAGAGCTAACCAAGAGTATCACAAACTTATTACAAATGTTCTGTAAGGCAGTGAAAGAAGTAAGAGAGGTGGTTGACTACAGACCACATTTGTCTGAGTCACAAGACTTAGCTGACCTGTCATAGGAACGACCTAGTGATGTGTCGATACCCATCCCACCAATAAAGACTCAAGTGGTGGGTGAAGCACTCGACTTAGGGACAACAAAGATAAATGCCATAGCCAAAAGCATGGGCCATGTCACTATAGATTTCTCTGCACTACCGATGTACAAAGTATATGCCATTTAAAATGTTGCAGTCATAGAAATGAAGGTAAGAGATAGCACAATAGTCAAGCAATTCAGAGCATCAAACAAGATCTTTCATAAGATGAAGAAAATTATAGTCAAAGAAGCAAAACATACAGCTAAGACCTGGGAGGAAAACAAGCACTGGCTCGACACATGCGTCACACTTGCTTGCCACAATTTTACTAATGAAGACATTACCAATGAAATGTTCACAGAACCCAAAGTGTTTCGACTTGGTAAGATTGCAGAGAACCTCTGAAAGAAGGTCACATAGTTGAAAGCACAAGTGACACTTAGTACACCTCCAGAAGTACTGGAAGAAAGAAGAAATGTAGTCGAGGATGCTGTGAAGAGAATATAAGAGGCAGAGGCACTTTGTGCCAAAGCAATCGAGCAAGTTTCTTAGACATGGGAAGCTTTAATTAATGACAAGGAGCTAGAGAAGTCACAGAACAGTTCCACATTGTTGAGACAAGGGTGAACCAGTTGAAGAATGAGATGAAGAAACTGCCATTAGTAGAGAAAATGGCTAAGTCTACCGACATGAAAAGGTTGCAACAGCAAGTCACAACATTGCGAACACAACAACAAAAGAGGATTGACAGGGTTATCAAATTGCAAGTAGAAGTAGAGAAAATTACAGGTATAATTCAACCTGTACACCAAAAAGTGCAACAAGTAGTAGAGTCAACAAGAGATATAACTTCATAACACATCAGTTTCGAACTTATCGAAAATTTGAAGACGATAGAAACAAAAGTACGGGAGGAGACTGAGCGCATAGTGAAAATCTTTCAGGATTTTCAAAGTAAAGTTGTAACAACAAAGGAATCAAAGTAATGTGGCTTGGGACAAGCCACAACTGAGTGTTGGGGGCCTGTTGGCCTTATTAAAAGTTAGGCAGAATTTAGTCAAAATTCTGCTCGGGAAGATAAAGAATTTGGGTGCAAGAATGCAAGAGAAGATGTAATGGAAGAGAAGATGTGAAGGGAGAGAAGAGGTGACTAAAGATAATCTGCGACGAGAGTAGCCAGCGATGGAAGAGGAGCTGCGACAAGAGAACCCATGACTAAAGGAACCGGGACAGAAGAAGAGTCAAGCGGTTCAAAAGGTCAGTTCAGTTGATCATGGGTAAGAATCCAATTAGAATAAAGCACGCTTTTGGTAATAAATCATAAATGTATTTTGGGTCGATAATGCCTATTGTTAGTTGTAACTAAATGTACGAGAATAGAAATGGCAACCCGTTGACTAACAAAAAAATGCGGTTGATTAGGACAGGTAGAAGCCTATAAAAGGGCGGACCTAAGTTGTGTGTGAAACTAATGTTGGATGTTGGATGTTGGTTGTTGATTGTTTTGTTAGTCATTAGTAGGTTGAGAAGAGAAGAATAGTGAGATGCTTAGCTAAGAGAACCGATCCGGGTTGTGTGGATTGACTCTTAGGAGAAGTAGAGGAAAAGTACTTATACCCAAAACTAGAGAGCAAGAGAGAAGAGAAGTCTGGGTGAGCTGTAAAGAATACTTATAAAAGAGTCTGCAAGTCAAGTGCACAAACAGAAGGTGCTAACATAATTCTCATGACAGATAAAGAGCACCTTTGTTGTTTTTCCCATATGGGTTTCCACGTTAAATGTATCTTTGTATATCTTGATTGATTTGTTTATGTTTTTTTTCTTAAGCAAGTAGGTCCTTCTATTACCAGTAATATTCAAACACATAGACATTTACATAAAAAATCCAAGCTCTCCCATCCCTGGGAAAACAAGCTTGGAGATCATTCTGGCTGTCTCCCTCGAAAGGAAACAAGACAAGACCAGAATGATCAAGAAGTTTTAAATATTCTTGACAAGGTATCAGTCATAAAAGTATTAATAACCGAACCAGATTCCTAAAACCAAGGACAAAAGACATACAAACATTTCAAAGGAACTTGATCAATCAAATAGATGCTCATGAGGGTCGAGCTTTAACCCCATCTTCTTGGCTATTTCAGATTGATTATCCATTACCTTATGCAGGATCAACATCATTTGATCTTACTGTAGAAGAATATGCCCATGCTGCTCATTCTTTTCGACTAACATTTTTCCAAGTATGAATTTTTGCGACCATTGAAGCTCCAACGACTTCTGGTATAAGGTGAGCCTGCCCCTGGAGGTGCCAGGGTCAAGGGTAAGCTCTTTAAACTCCTTCCTGATCTCTTCCAGATCCGGGAAACCACATTCCAATTCAGCCTCCTGCTCGGCTTCGTGAATGGTTGCACGAATTGAGTCAGGGAATTCTTTTTGAAACTTCTTGTTTTTCCCCACAATCATCTTTTGGAAGCGCAATGGGGGAGCCATTGGCTTGTGTAAGTCAAAACCCTGCGAGGATGAAGCGAAGCGGGTGCACTTGCAAGGGGGCATGTTGACTAGCACTAAGGCCGTAAGCGAGCATAGAAGGGGAGGGAGGCAACGATTCCTAAGGAGGAAACAAGAACAATCACCCAGGACCAGAGAGACAATGGAAACCGGAACAAACAGGAGCAAGGCGATGGAAACCAGAACATTCACGCACAACCCAGCAGAGAGGGAGAAGAACACTGCCACTACCAAAGAGGAGGCTCCAATAAGAGCAGACAACATAAAGAAAATAGGCACAAAGAACATAGAAAAGAATCCCAAGCTAACAGGAAGCTACGCACAACAAGGACTTACCCCACATAGACATCCCTCAAAAGCCTTCAGAGCATGCCAAGGGTGCGACCACAGAGAATGCAGAGCCTTCTCCACAGCCCAGAAGGAGGAACTAGTGAAATGCGAACGGTGGTCGACGGTGGAGCCTTTAAAGCCCATAGCCCTAAGATGATGAGCCTTTGTGACAAAGAAATGCGTGTCCTTCCTCAAATTCATTCCGCTACCTGTCATAATGTTCCCAATGCGTGAGATGGTAACAGTGGCCTGATGGTTTGTATCGTCGTCATGCCAGTCCATAATAACCTTGCAGAGAGGTGAGATGGGTGATGCCTTCTATGCATGTGAAAGGTTATATCACATGCCCCTGTAGTGAGTTGTGGGCGCCAGCGATAACACTGGTTGCCAGGTGCCGCTCATCTTCTCCCGAAGCCATGCCATGTATCACCCGCAATGGGGGGATCTGTTTATGTTAAATGCATGCATATTATGAATAAGTAGATCTGAATGTTTCACATCCTTTTTGTTTATGAATAATCTCATGTATGTATGTGTCACATTGTTTATTGAATGAATCTATGATATGGCCTTCATGTTGAATGTTGTAAGATGTGTTGACTGGTAAATAGCTTATTAACGTGAATGAATAGACAAGGACTAAGAAGTATAAACCTTGGCTTCAGTCGAGCATTGTAATAAGGTACATTGAGAGTAGAAATGCCCACCTAACTGCAGAAACCTGGTTCTGGAAGTTACCCATAAGGGTATCTCGGGTGAGATTGCATCTATGTCGGAGATGCTACCAGTTGAGCCCTGCTCTGTCGGGACGATAATTGGGTCTTTGTTGACAACCGAGGATCTAAACCTGGGTCGACCAGAGGAGAAAGCCAAAAATTACAATTAATATATTTCAACCACCCCTTAGTGTTTTTGAACTTGGAAATGACATTCTCATATAACCTTATCGCAACAACTCTCAACTCGAAAGGAACCTTTGGCTATTCTAATATGTTCCATAGGTTATTTCTAGGTTCCATATCAAAAGTTTTTCTAAAGTCCACGAAGCAACAAAAAATATTGGATTTATTATTACGACATTTCTCTGCAATGATCCTAAGTGTAATGAGGTCATCCCTGGTTGAGTGATGCCTTCTAAAACTTACTTGACTTTTAGTCCATTGTCCTTCACTTCCTATCCATATGTTGATCTTTTTTTCCAAAATGATACCGTATAACTTGGCTAAAAGAGGAGTGATGAACATTTTTTTGTAATATCTTTTCTATTTTTTGAATTTATATCAATTTTTGACAATAAATATAGTCATCTTGCTACAAGATTAGCTCACTCTTTAATTTATTTTTCACCCTAAATTAAGATCAATCTATACCAATGTATTAAAGTTATCACTATAACCTTTGAAGTGATTATAAAAAAAGAAAAATGTCAATATCTATGCTTTACATAAAAAAAAAGTTTGTGCAAAATCCATTTTTAAGTATAAGTTGGTCAGTGACATGACAGCATTCTCCCTTGTTGGTCCATGCCATAGGCAGAGACTATATGTTCTGCCTTGCTTTATTATTAGTTCTTGATATACAAAGAAATCAAAGGTTTCTTCAAAGTTTGTGAAAAATATGATTTATTTACATAATTTATTTTCACATGCATTGCATTTTGATTAGACTATAAAGCTTGATAAGACTAATTTTATCATTGATTTGATTAGTTAAAAATAAGAAATAAAACAAAAATACTTGTATCTTTAGGAATATTACAATTTATAATAGTAATGATTTATAATTGTTATGATTTGTTTTCCTGACAACACGCAATATCTGGCAGTAATACCCCGACATCACGCAATATCCAACAAGCAATATCCAGAGCATAGATTGTGTGCATATTTATTTAATTATACATAGACTAAACTTGACTTGAAAATTGCTTTTAAACTTGAGTTTGTCGCGTTCTTGGAGCATTGGCTCTGATTTACCTGTGATCTCGGTGTTGTGAATGAACCCTTGATTGAAGCGTTCTTGGAGCAGTCTGCATCGGTGGTGATCTCAGGATTGCGATCCCTAGCGTTCTTAGAGCAACTTTTGCTGAATTAGTTGGTTTTGAAGGAGGATTTTGTGTTAAGATCACTCCAAGATCGATTTTTTTTTTCCAGGGCTCTCTGTGTATTGGCTTTCTGCAAAACTATCTGTGGTGTTTGGGTGCACACCAGTTTCTAGTTTGTATCGTTTTTCTAGATGGTTTGTTTCTTCTTTTACTGGGGTTGTCTCATCCTTTGTTGGCTTGTGCCTTATGGACTCAGGTAAGGAGCCTCCACTGCCTCTCCCTCCTGATATGGATGCATTCAAGAAATTGATTGCCTCTTGTGGGAAGAAAAAGGGAGGTCCCTCACATAAATTTGTTAAGAAAGTAGATATTCCATCAGTAGAACTTCCTGTTCAAACCTATCGAATGGCTTTGAATCTTGCTGATTGTGGGCTAATAGGGAAATTTACAGGGCTCTGGCCATCTCCAAAAGCCATTGATGGTTGGGTGCAGAGGAATTGGAGACCCTTGGTTTCTGAAGGAATTAGAATCCATTTTGTAGGAAGAGGGTATTATGTATTTCTGTTTGATTCTGCTGTGGATCGAGACCTCATTTTCCAAAATGGTCCATACTTTATGGGCACCCAGGGTCTTTATTTGAACGAATGGTCTCCAGACTTCGACCCTTCTCAAGATGTTCCCTCAGCAGTGCCTGTTTGGGTTAGACTCCCTCATCTTCCTCTACATTGCTATAGTTCAGATTCCCTATAAGCCATTGGAAATAAATAGGGTAAATACATTGATATGGCTGTAAGGAAAGATCAGTATTCTTGTGCAAGAATATGTGTCAAAGTTGACCTTGAAATAGGTTTGCCTGAGGCAATTAACCTAACTGTAGCAGATTGGTCTCACACCCAGGAGTTAGATTATGAACAAATTCCATTCAACTGCTGTTTTTGTCATGGTTATGGACACTTCACCCGAAACTGCAAGAAAAAAGCAAAAAATGAACAACAAAATGAAAAGAATCAGTGGATCCAAATTCAGAAATCAGGCCCTCCTAACAAGAAGAATGGCAAAGATGGAAAGGCCAATAATGGAGTTCAAGTTGATGGGAATGCACATAAATCTAATAAATTTGTTGTTCTAGTTGAAGAATCTGCTATTCTAGAAGAAGGTGAAATGCATGATGCAGAAGAGCAGATACTTAAAGATGAAGCAAACCCAAGTCTAATGGTTACACCTGGGGGTGTTTACACTGATGTTCTCAAAGATTGTGAATTTCAGCAAAATACCTCACCAAATGGTATTAAATATCCACCTTCATATGCAGAAATTACTAAGAAGAAACCAATGGACAACTCAAGCTCTTCAGATGAAGACTCTATTGAGCAAACCTCCAAAAAAGGTAGGAAATCCAGAAAATATGTTAGAGAAGAAGAGGCAGAGAGGTTGAAGATGCAAGGAAGCCAGCCCACTATCGAAATTCCAATGGTCAAGAGCAAGAGGAACCGGTCCCAAAAGGGAGTAACAACTCCCTCTCTCCTGAATAAGTAATGCAGTTCATCTCTTGGAACTGTCGGGGATTGGGGAATCCTTTCAAAGCTGAATCAGTCAAAGATTTATTGAGAATGGTTAGCTCTGATATTCTCTTACTACAAGAGACTAAGATTGATGATGAGTCACTTCTTCTCCTAAGTAATTCAAAATGGAAAATGAGTGTTGGCAAGGCAGTCAGCGCTAGAGACACCTTCCGGGGGTCTCGCTACTCTTTGGTGTGAAGGCAATTTTCATCTTAAAAATTGGTTTGTTACCCAACATTGGATATTTACTGAGCTATTCCATATACCAAGTCAGACTGATATAGCTTTGTTTAATCTCTATGTTCCAGTCAATTTTTTGGAAAAGAAAGAGTGTTGGAATTTATTATCAGACTTCTTGGCTGCCAACTCTCCATCAAATGTTATTTTAGCAGGGGATCTGAACATAACATTGGCCCCAAATGAGAAGAAAGGAGGAATTGTTGGCAAGGACCATTTTCAAGACTCGGTTGAGGCACTGATTCAGACTTGGGATCTAATCGATTTTAAACCAAAGAAAGGTCGCTTCACCTGGTCAAATAATAGAACAGGGGAAACCAACCTAGCTGCTCGTCTTGATAGATATTTGGTGAACAACTCTCTGATGGATGGGAATGTCATAACTTCAAAAATTCTGCCCAAATTCAATTCCGATCACCATCCTATCTCTCTTTCATTGGAAAAGGAGGAAGACCTCGGGACAATACCCTTTCGTTTTAGTCCCCTTTGGATTGAACATGAAGGTTTCTTGGATATTGTGCATCTTTCTTGGTCGCACTATGTAGTCGGATCTTCGAGTTTCATTTGGGAGCAGAAGCTTAAAAAGACCAAGATCGCTTTAAAAAATTGGATAAAACAGCCCCAAAAAAACTCCATCTAGCAATAGAAAAGAAAAATTCTCTGAGTTAGCGAAATTCCAATTTGAAATGGAAGAAAATATATTACCATTTCTCAGCTTGCTCGTGAGAGATCTGCTCAACTCATTTCCTTTCAAGCTTTCAGACAAGAAGAGGAAGCATTAAGGCTGAAATCTTGAAGTCTATGGTTGAAGACAGGAGATAAAAATGCAGCTTTCTTTCATAGACAATGTAGGGCCAGATTGTCTAGAAATCACATCTCTAAAATCTCCACAGCAGAGGGGGATATTATCACATGTAATGCTAATCTAAAGCAAGTTGCTAGAAATCATTTCCAACTCTTGCTCTATGAGGATGGGATCTAATATGAGGAAGTGTCTGCAAATTTTTTGGCTAATATCCCTACTCTTGTCAGCAGTGAGGAAAACAACATCTTATTGAAATCATTATCTGAATAGGAAGTCTTGAAATTCATCTGGGCAATGGAGCCAGATAAAGCTCCGGGGCCGGATGGCTTTTCATTTCACTTTTATAGAGCCAGCTGGCATATTATCAAAACTGACTTGATCCGCATGGTGTCTTCCTTTTAGAAAAAAGTTAAAGTTGGAGGGTGCACTAACTCCACTTTTTTGGCTTTAATCCTTAAGGAAGCTAATCCCTCTTCTTTTGACAGATTTAGACCCATTTCATTGTGCAATGCCTCTTATAAAATTCTAACTAAGCTCCTTGCTAACCGTGTCAAGCCTTTGTTAGGAAAGATGATCTCTTCATTCCAAGGAGGTTTTGTAAAAGGCAGACATTTAGTAGATAATGTCATTCAGGTTCAAGAATCCCTCTGCTCAAGCTTCCATATAAAGGAGAAAGGAATGCTCATTAAGCTTGACATAAAGAATGCATTTGATAGAGTAAAGCTACCCTTCCTTTATAGAGTCCTCCTCTCTTTTGGTTTCAATTCGGAGTTTGTAAACTTGATTAAAGCTTGTACTGAAAGCCCTTGGATAGCGCCATCAGTTAATGGTAGACCAACTGAATTTTTTCAAGCGTCAAGAGGCCTTTGCCAAGGATGTCCACTATCTCCTTTTTTATACATTTGGATGGTTGAATCCTTCAACAAAAAACTATTAGTAGCAAAGGAAGCTGGATTCATTCCTAATATTAAGATCGCCAGGGGTGGACCCAATAAATCACACCCTTTTGCTGATGACTCTCTTCTTCTTGGAGGGGCCACAGTTATGAATGCCCAATCCTTTAATGATATACTTCAGAAATATTGCCTGATTTCAGGAGAACTGATCAATAAAAATAAAAGTGTTGTTTTTGGGTGGAATGTGGATCATGCTTCAATCATTAGAATTGCAAATATCTTTGGATTTTCTGGATTTGATTAGTGAGAGAAGATAAAGTATTTGGGACTGCCCCTAACTCTAGGCTCTAGTCCTCCCTCTCTCGGGCTCGATGTATTAGCTAAGCTTCAAGCTAAAATAGCTTCGTGGGGTGGCCAATGGCTTTCCAGGGCCAGGAAACTGATTTTGATAAAGGCAGTCCTCTCAGCCCTTCCAATTTTCCAATCTTCCTTGCTTCTCGCCCGTAAATCTATTACTTCTCAGATCTCCAAATTATTGCGAGACTTCCTATGGAATGGGGGAAAAGACAGTCAGTCTAAGATACATCTAGTAAGATGGGACACTCTTAAAAAACCAATTTCTAAGGGTGGTTTGCAAATTCGAGACCCTGGGTTGTCTAACTTGGCTTTAGGAGGAAAATTCCATTGGCAACTATATGTTGATAAACATCATCCTATCAGCAAGATTTTTAGGATGAAATACCTCAAGGGAAGATCACTGATAAATTTAACTTCTTCCTCCACTCCTTCAGGCACGACTATTTGGAATCTATGTTGAAAAGGAATCGATGAGTTCAAGCAGCATCTCTATAGAATTCCAGGTAACGAGAATAAGATTCGTCTGTGGGAGGATAAAATTTCAGGCAATAATCCCCTTTCATTTGGTATTATGTTTGAAGAGTTAAAGATCTGGTTGAAGAACAAAGGTTTGCTCCAGTTGGAAGATTTATGCTATTGGGATTGTAATGGTAACTGGGTCGGTTGGGTCTTCCCCGAGCTCCCTCAACATCTCATTCTTCAAAAAAATATTTTTTGTTTCTGTGCTTACTGGACTAGATCATGTGCACATATCTTCCAAAGATAAATGGGGCTGGGGTAACTCAGGATCATATACAACTGCTAATGGTTATCAGGTTTTTCAACGGCTCCCCCACGATTTTTGTCTCCCCCTTGCTATTTCGAAATCGATTTGGTCTTCATTCTGCCTTCTTAAAGTTAATTTTTTCTCATGGCTGCTAATTCAAAATAAAATTCTGACAGGAGATAATCTTGAAAAAACGTGGCTTTCTCGGTCCTTTCAGGTGTTGTTTATGCATCTCATCCAAGGAAACAACTGCACATCTTCTCATAGCTTGCGATTTCTCAATTTTAGTCTAGGAGATTGTCCTTCATGATCTTTGTCTTGTTCCTGTTCAAAATGAAATAATTCCACTCTATCAGCAATGGTTCGAGCGATGTCCATTCTCATGTGGAGCAAATAAAGATGTGGAAAACTTCTGGTAGCTAATTCCTAAAGTTGTTTGGTGGAATATTTGGCTTACCAGAAATAATTTGTTATTCAACAATATCTTTATGACTCCTCAATCTGTAGCTCTAAAAATCAAGTGCCATTTTGTTGAAATGGCTGGAAAGATGAAGTCCCCCTCCATGCTGCCAACAGTGATTACCAATTGGCTTGGCTCTATTCTAGCGCAGGTGCCTAAGGTCGTTTGTATTCAACTAACATACCCTTCTCCCTGGCGTATTAGGAAATCAGGTGATGAATTTAATTCGTGGTGGATTAATTCTTCTTCAACTTCTATTTTTTTCGACGGTGCTTCTAAAGGAAACCTCGGCATCTCTGGCACTGGGGGACTGGTGTATTCTTCGGACAAGCTGTTAAAAACAAAATTTAGTTGGGGCCTTGGCTTCATGTCCAACAATCAGGCTGAAAGCTATGCTCTTCTCAAATCTTGCCAGATAGCTAAGGGGCTTGGTTTTAAGACAATTCAAATCTTCGGTGATTCAGAGCTACTGATAAAAATATTAAAATCAACAAATCATTTTTACAATCTAGAATTAAATAATATCTTGCAGAGAGTTCGGAATCTCCTAAAATATTTTGACAGGGCTCAGTTTTTCCACATTCTCCAGGATCTTAACAATTCGGTTGATGATATGGCAAACAAAGCCTGCTAGTTGGCACAAGGTCAACTTAGCATCAATGACAATTCCAGTCGCTTTCATTCTATTCCTTAACTGTATTCAATTTTGTGTATTTAGTTTTTCCGACTATTATTTTCTTAACCTGTAAGAGGACTTGTAACTTCTTATTCTGGTGAATAAGGCTTCCATTTGAGCATTTTGTAATTGGATGATTGGCATTTGTCATATCAGTCTAGCATTCTTCCTGGAAAAAAAAATTACCCGTTTGAGTTAAAAAAGAAATTGCTTTTAAACCTAATCATCTTCATCCATTTGTCAGTCTGTAAATGATATTACATTTGATTATTGTGGATACATCCATTCCTCATCCTTCATCCTCCTGCACAATTCTGCATGTTGCTCCATATGTTGCAGTTTGCACCCTCTAGTGCATGGATTTTAATATGTGGTGTCCTAGCATTCCATTCCCAATGGCTACATACCCAAAGCAACAACTAATATAGAACTTGATCAATGAGAAGGAGTTGTGCAAGAGCATCGATTTGGATGAGGTTGTGGCCTATGATGTTGCAGTGTAGGATGTCTTCCTCACAAGAGAAGAAAACCAAAGGGTTTAGGACTTGTTTGTTTATGGAATTGGATCCAAGCGTTGGACAAAAGGTTCAAAGTGTTGATGGAGAAGAGCAAGCTGGATGCTCATCCATAGCTCTTCATTTTGATTGTTCTTAACAAGGATAACAAGTAGTGTGTCATCATCATTGATAGCATAATAGGCATGACTAAAGCCGATGAATGGACTAGTAATATGATACAATTCTCATGTGTGTATGTTTATATTTAATTTAATCGATCTTGAGAAGAGAATATAATGGGTATTATGTTTTCAATTTTTTGGTATCGCAATGGGCTTAAGGCAATGCTAAGGAACTCCTATGGTGTTTCAGGTTCGTTTGATATGCAGGTTGGGCTGCCATTTATGTGTTCCTATTTTGGGTATTTGTGATATAGGGTTGCTTTTGCTTAGTTGTATTGTATCAGTTGAGTGTATTATGTAAAGAAATGGCCAACAAATGGAGTTCCTGGCCCTGAGTGATAGGTCAAATGATCCATAGTTCCACGACAGAGCATCATATATAAAGCATATACCATCGATCACTCAATTCTATTGCCTGATTCTTGATTCAAGTGTTTCTTTCTTTCTTGCTTATCTACATGAAAGCTCATGTCTACGAAGTTCATGATTCAGGCCTTTGAAAGAAACAACCACTTGCTTGAAGAATGCACAGTTACTAGGCACTATTAATCTTGTTTGGTTCAGACCTTCACCTGAGATGTTGTTTATTATTCTTACAATAGAAAGGATTCTACATAGAACTGAACAATAAATCAATGTAGCATTCTGAACCCCAACATGAACCAATAGAGTAGTCTGATGCGTATTAAGGATGCTAGTTGAACTTATGCGATTCAGACCAATCCACACCAGATTTTCAAAAGTAAGATCTTGAGAAGGATCAAAGCAACAATGAAAGTACCTTTTAGTCTCAGTACTTCGGTCTCTAAACATAATCCCCAACCCTACTGTTAAAGTTTCCTTTCCCAACCCTTAATTTCCCATATGGTAGTTACTTACACTAATAATGACCTTACTTGTTATATATCCATCCATGTACATCACCTAAACACAACATTTCGGGAAAGCATGTGTAGCACTGAATGCGCAATATCTATGAACTTACAATGAGAACAAGCAATCCCTATTTTCGGGACAACCCTGCAATACACGAAAACTCACACACACTAGCCTGAGAAAAGACTTTCAACAACGCTGACGGGACTATAGGAGAAATAAATCCTCCTAGCAGAGGCACTCACTCTCAACTACTCATTTCCTTATATTTATATTCAGCTACTCCTTTTCTCCCAGCTTGGGAAAAGAGAAAAAAGTAAACCTAGTAGTTACTGTGATCAGAAAAAGAATAGATCCACATAAGCAGAGGAGAAAAAGAAGTTCGAGAATTTATTGTGAATATGAATTTGTATTTTTCTTTGGTTTTTTCCATTGTGTTTTACAGTCCAGATACTGTAGAGTGTATTTTATTTAATTTGCTTTTATCTTACTCTGTTGGGCAAGGTAAGGTTAGCCATGTCGCCTCATATTCTTGGTGTAGTGGGGGTGTTTGTGATGTCTTTGAGTATGAGAAAATGGAATGAATTGCACTCAAATTTTGGGTTATGTTGTCTCTAGTTCTAATGGCGGTATTGGTGTAATATGTTATGAGGGTTTATGTGGTTTTACGTTGAAATTACGTGGTGGGATTTAATGTTGGGAAGGTTTTTTAAAAAGATTTGGGAATGGTAAAATACATGGGAACCAAGGAGTTCATGGAGACTTGAAAATCCGGGGCGAATGTCTACATGATCAGTCAGTTTGGTGTGGGTTTCTACTCAGCCTATCTCATGGCAAATAAAGTGATTGTTACCACCAAGAACAATGGTGATGAGAAATACATTTGGGAATCCTAGGTTGTGGGTCGTTTACTATGACTAGAGATGCCAAGAGAGACATCTTGGGCAAGAGAACTAAAACGACTATGTTTCTCAAAGAAGACTATATATATATTCTATTTTTTTTCATTTTTTTTTATTCATCGTGAATCCTTTGATTTTGATTCAATTTTATTGTGCATGGTCCATAGCCTTGTAGCTGACAATGTTATTTGACACTACTCAAAGTAAAATTCTGGTCCGCAATAATATCCATTTTCAAATAAATAAACATGGGCATTTATTCTTGTGGTTGTTTAACTAAACTAACTTTAAATAATTGTGGACTATCTTCCCTACCTAAAGAAATCCTTCAAATTAATTTCCTAAACATATCTATGACTCTCGCAAGAATCTTTCAATGAAACGACATTGCTAGCACATGACTGAAATTGAAATAAAACTAATTGAACTAATTGCTTGCAATCAATGCTCTGCTGATTTTGTGAGATTTTACTTTATAGTGCCTTCCCTCCCCAAAAGGAAATTGAAGGCTGAAAGTGCTTCAAGTTTGTCATGAAATCGCTTCCACATGCATTTTTCAAAGGGATAAGTCATCAAATGACCTTGTTTTATGCACAAACATTTATGAGAAGGGTCCTATCGAGAATCATAGTTGTTTAATTATAACGTAGGAGCGAAGACAGAGACACCTATAGGACCAGAACTGACCAAAGAATCCTCCCATCCCATAAGCGTCAGTTAATGAAGTTGCTAAACCACTTCATTAACTTTGTCTAATGCATTTGAGTTAACCCACTTTTGCATCGAAGTTAACGAGTTAGAATGATGCAATCAATTGCTTTAGGCTTCGGCTTTGTGGATAAGTTTTCTTGCTCCTTTTGCTCCAATTATAATGAGTTAGAATGAAGCAATCGATCGTCAAGCTGTGGAGATTTTGTATTGCTTCCTTTGCTCAAATTATGATTAGTATGGATCCATTTTAAACCTGGATCTATCAAGCATCGAGAGGGATCTAGTTTCTTGAGGTGTACATTTTTTTACCATTTGGATCCCTATCGGTACTTGATAGATACATGTTTAAAATTGATCTATGCTAGTTTATTTTTTTATTTTATTTAAGTCGATATGTAACTTATATTTTTCATTTTTCATTTTTTTATATATTTTTTATTGATGTCGGCTAGCATAACGTGAGTAACGATCTCCCCCATAGTGGGTTGGAGAGCACCTTGCTTCTCTCGGTGCAACGAGTTGGAATTATGCAATCGATTGTTTTAGGTTTGTGCAACTTTTGACTTGCTCCCTTTCTTCAAATTATAGATAATACTTTACGACATAACATTGATGTGCGGACTTGAGTATCATAATTTTTTTTGTAAATTCTTTACTGATGAATTATATATATATATTATTAAAGTCATAAATTCATTTGGTTTTTATCATGTATTTTCACTTATTTTTTCATTATAAACTTTTTAGTGGTTTAATGAAGAAATTAATTTTTTTGCTTCTTTTAAAAAAGACTAAGATTTTTTTTGCAATATGTTGTCAAACTTTGAATATTTAAAACCAACATTATGAATTGCATTTTAAAGGATATTGAATAATAAAAACTAATATGCTTAAAGTTTTCATGAAAGTAGAACAGTGGACTAAATACTCTTTACATCAAATTAAGATGTTTATGAACTTCCATTATGATATTTGTTGTTGTTAATAGTACTTGTAATTGCTAATTATTGGAATTTGTCACAACTGCAATTGGATTACGGTGTTGATTGGATTACACTGTTGATTGTAGTAGGCATTTTCTTTTCAATACTATTTTAGCGAGTGAAACTCTACATGTAATTGGCTCTTTATCTTCTTCTTCAATGGAATCATATTTGCAACATTAGTATGGAAACAAAACAAAGACAAAAACAAAAACCACACATTCTTTTAACTCGAATGAATGAGAGTAATAACTACTACGAGTGTTATTACTTTTTGATGCATGTCTTTTACTTGTGGTAAGTGGTAGCAACTATAATTCATAAAATAGAGTATGTAGTAATGGAGCTTTCGCTAGTAGGAAACTACAATCCTAAATCTAAATTTAAACCTAAACCTTGTTAATGATTTAGTTAATGACTTTGAAAGGCAAATTAACCCCAACACATAGAAACCAAAATTCTCTTTAAGTTGGACATAAAATGACTTTAAGTGATTATTGCCATGAATCAAAAGCAACAAGTCAAAATAAATAAATCTCTCTTTATGTATATTCATTTTAATAATAATAGTTAAATACATAACCAAAGTTGTAACTTATTTTGACAATGGATTTGACACTAGCTTGCCTCATGGCTTCTGAGCATGCTCACTTCATGCTTTAGAACATGTCTAATTTTGGAGACCATCCTCTTTATAATTATTCTTGAATATAGGTAACTTGGTTTTTCTTTCCCTCTTTGGTTATCCATATTTTCATTTGGTGCCTTCCATATTGTGCATATGTGTGTTTTTGTGGCTTTCCTTCAAAATCTCCCCTCTTTCTTCTTTTCCTTTAAGTGCAATGCCTTAAAATTATTGATAAAAATTTTAAAAACAAAGAACAAATGCTTTCACATCTCATGGCACCCCAATATAGTAACATTTGTTTCTTCTAATCTCAATAAACATGCATTATCGCACAAATCACTTTAAATTTTACTGCCATGATCCTTTAAACTTGATGCAAATCTCACTTATTGAATATGGAAAGAAGGTTAGATATTTTAACAAGAAGACAACAACATCCTTTCAACATAAGATATTTCATAAAATGGAAAATGCATGGAAGAGTTTCTCCAAAGCTAATCAATGGAAAATTCAATGTTGAGATCATCAACGAGGAAGACGCTGCCAAACAAGTTAGGAAATTTTAAGTGGAAATATGAATGCTGGTTAAAAAACCATAAAAAAGTTTTGCGCTGTAATCCCAAAAAGAGATAAAAATGACTATGCAAAATGAGTCCATCAAGAAATTTCATTTTTTCCTCTTACCCAAATCTGCAATATGCACAGAAAAGAACTCCATTAACATCCAAAGTAAAATTTTTATTATATAGAGAGTATCCTTCTCTCATATGCGAAGTGTTTTGGTGAATATTTCACGATGTATAGCATGTGAAATATTTGTAGTGATGTTAAATAGTGACACCAAATTTTAATTATTTAAACAAAGCAACAAGGCTCCTTGTAATAGCATTTACATAAAGATTTATTCACATACTCCTCACCAAAATACTCCACACATAAGTTTTCATACAAAAAGTTATAAATCATAAAATATTCCAAAAACAAATATGCAAACAAAATCTTAAAATTCTTGAAATATTACACACATAAATCTGCATACAATATATTATAATACTAAAATGTTGAAATAAAAGATATATTAAGAACAAACCATGGTTCTTCCATAATTTCCACATGACTTTTGATCTTTTCCCTGCCAAATGGTGGAGTCAAATGAATGTTTCTTGTGGAGTTTCTTTGTCTTTCAATTCAAGGAGTAATAAACATTTAACAAATTCAAGGAGCAACAAACATTTAACATTGTATGGCCTTTATTTACTCTTTGTTTTGTAGTTTTTATATACAACTTAATTTTTTATTTTAATTTTAAAAAATAAATAATATATAAATATATTAAACTTATTTTTAAATAAAAATAAAATTTAATATATTTTATATGCATAATATAAAAAATATAAAAATCATTGTATAAAATAAAATTTAATATATTTTATATGCCTAATATAAAAAATATAAAAATCAATGTATTCATAAAAGTGTTCTAATTTTGTTTTTTAATTAAAACAAAAATCTATAAAATGTTAAAATTATTTTAAAATAAAATTACAATATAAATAAACTTTATATATATAACATAAAAATCATTATATTCATTGAAAATATTCTATATCTCTAATATATATTAGATATTAATATTTGAAAATATAATCACCAAAATTGTTCTATATCTTTGATATACATTGGATATTAATATTTGAAAATGTAATTATCAAAATTGTGAAAGTGTAATTGTTTTGAAAAAAAATAAATTTCAATAAAATAAAATATTATTTTGCATTTCATACTATCCACATTATTTGCATAATTTTTTTATTTATCATTTATTTTAGATTTTACATAAAATTATGTTATCTTCATAATACATTTAGAATAATATGTATACTTGTTTACTTGTAATGTGCTATCATGTGGTAATATCATGTGGTAATGTGAGAATTATGTCTTATGCTCAATAACATATTTATTTATTTATCTTTTACATCAAAAACTGGACACAACTCTTGTTCTCATATTAAATCATCTATAACCATTATCTATATAATGTATAATTTTTTTCACCTTTATTACTTATGCCAATTTCCTTCCAAAAATAAAAATACTGTTTCATAAGGCTGGAGGAAGATTCTAATTCTTAACTATCCATTATTTTGTTTAGTTTTGTTGTTGATGGCACTTAAGGTTATCAAACTTTTTTGTGTGTCATTATATAAACAAATAATTTGTGTTTTTTTCTTTCTTAAAAGTAACAAAATTTATTTTAATTGAGTTGTTGTGTTTTTTTTCTTAAAGGTAGCAAAATTTATTTTAATTAAGTTGTCAAAGTGGTAATGAGGAGAAACATTATTGGTTATGTATAAAACCCAACTAACTCATCATCATTACTCAAGAGAAACCATACCACTTAAAATAACATGTTAATGGTCTCTAAAGAAATAAACTTCCAAAACAAACATTATATATATATATTTTTAAATATCTTCTCCCACCCACCTTACAAAATTCAAACTCAAATCACTATAAAAATAAAACTAACCATACTAACAAAATTTAACAATTTTTTTTTTTAATTAACTCTGACCCAATAAATATTAATTCATTCAGCTAATAATAAATTAGAAAAATACAAATACTTATCCTTATTTTAATCATCTCATAAATTATAACAATCATAGTCAAAAACAAAATCTATAAACATAACACACTAAAACATCTCATTCTATCACATCAACCAAAAGACATCCATCCAAATTATTTCATTACATCAAATATTATAATAATAAAATAAAAATCACAATGATATAGAATGGACCCTAAAGTCATCATGAGCAACCCCACACAAAATCTCCCCTTTTGACACTAGAGGGTATTTCACAAAAATTAATGCATAGTTCAAAATACGGACTCAACTGGATTCAATAGGATTTTCGATTCCGACAACTGGCCCTGGCGGCAAAGAAAACAAAACCCTCCTGCAGGCTGCAATCCTCTCGCAGCTCGCTCCTTTTTATGTCTACACTGGCAAAAGGATTAACGGCCTTTATTTGACGTCATGTTCTAACGCACTTTATTTTTGCATTCAAACCCTCAATAATGCCAACTCCTCGGATTCTTTTTAACTGTAACACATTCTCAGTATTTTAAAGCTTTCTGTGTTTATTTTCCACCTTAAAAGCTTGGAAAATGGCTGTCTTTCGAGATTTAAGGCTTTCAGATTGGTAAATCTTCAGTTAAGGGCCGGTAAAGACTCTGAGAGTTGTTTCTAACGACTCCTGGGAGCGATTTTGGGCTATCTGGAAGTGGGTTTCGTCTAAAATGGCTGAGCCGAACCGAAGAAATGGGCACCCCCCGCCTTTGATAGGGAGAGCGGGCAGATACACGGTTTTTATTAAGCCCCCTCCTGTCACTACTAGACCGGCAACTGCCAGTCCTAAGCCCAAGAATGCTGTGGACTTGGAGGCCCAAGCCTCCCCTGCTCCCTCTAGCCCACCGGAGACACTGGTCGGTTCTCTTTTGGGTTCGATTTCTAATGCTGTTGCTAAAATCCAACATGGTAATTTCTTTTCTCCTTACTTGCTTTTTATGTAGTGGATCGACGTTTTAACTTACTAAAGATCTCGTTTTTCTGACGGATTTTGTGTTTCCATTCTGATGTTTTAATGCTGCATAGAAGTAGGGTTTAACAGCGGTTTTGGCATGCATTTTATTTTAAATGCTTTAATGGGTGGATTAAAATGCGTGTTTTGTGTGTCCTGCAGTACATTCAAGAGTGGACGAGTATCTGGCAGATTGGTTTGGGCTGAATCAGTCCAAGTACCAATGGGCTCTGAATGAGTATCTAGAAATGAAAAATATGGTATGCGAATCAGTTGGCATTTTAAAAAGCTTTTGGTTTTATTTTACTATTTATCTTTATTGGTTTACCGGATCAGATTTCCATGTCTTTAGTAGTCCTTCTGTGTGATCTGGCATTTGTGTTCTCATTTCCCGTAGGTCAATGAAATTGTTTGTTGATTACTTGGTTGTTTTCAGCTACCTTGATCTGCTGTTACGAAACAGAGGAACAAATTCGGGTTTAAAAAATAGTGTTCTTGTAATCTTAGATGGACGAGCTATCCCGTACTTCTAGTTCTTCGAAGCCTGTACACGCCTATTAGCCTATATTACATCGACTATAGGTTGAAATATTGAAGGCATGCTGGATTCTAAAGTCATCCTCTGTAGTAAGTAGTTGCAAGCGTTGCAAAGAATAACCATTGTTCAACTAACGGATTCGATCTTCCAAAGTTGCATCAAGAAGTTTGTTTTGTCCTTAAATCCATAGGAACTGCTTTTTTGACCACATCATGACGATCTCTTCAGCTGTAATCGATTGCAGCATTAGCCTAGATCGAGTCAATGTTGTCTGTTGTTTGCTGCAATGAAATCGGCCTACTCCTTATTGGTTTAGGCATCTTATAATCCATGATTGAGCTTTTCCAGCGATCATACAACATAGGGCTCTCCTTGATGCAATGAAACAGATGCTGGTCAAATCTGCTTTGCCAGTTGGTTCAAACGAAATCTGCTTTCCCCTTTTATTGTATGAGAACCTATCCTTTGATTTGAGCATGAATGTGTTGTGGATCTGACTGACAAAATTAGTTGCAGGATGGAGGGTATGGCAAGTTGAGGGCTTGTCTCTCTTGTGAACTGTGCAAGTGCCATTTACTTCTTGTTTATTGCCATTGACCCTGTGTAGTTGGCCTAAATATTCGGCCTTGCACTTGGTGAGCACGAACTTTGCATATACTGAAGTGCTTACAGGTAGTTATTTTGAATTACAACCATGAAGGTTTTATCGCGGAATATTAGAATTAACAACAAACAAGCAGGCAGATGAAATTGTCTTAACTTTCTGACAGGTCCGTTGACATATCTTGTTTTTCAATCCCCATTGCAAGTCTAAGGGTCATCAGCGTGTTAGTGTAGGTTGAGATAGATAATGCTACAGTATCTGGCATTGTACCGCAGTTAGAATTGCAACTTCTAGAGGGAGGAAGCCATATTTTCTGTCATCCAGGTTGTCCCTTGTTCTATTTTGATAGATCATGAAATAAACATATGGAATTAAGCCGTTACTACAGAAATTTTAGTTGGTGCCACATAAAATCAATTCTAATCCAACTTAGTGGTTCGTTGTAGACATCTCGGCCCAATGGTTTCACTATTTATAAGTGCAAGCAGACACAACACAGTTCAGTTAGTGGTTTGACAAAGTACGGACAAAACTGTGTAAAACATAGAAAATACAGATCAAATATTGCTTGATCAGATACAACGTCTAAGTAAAAATAGCTAAAAAAAATAAACAAAACAGAAATTAATGATCACATTAATAGGAATGCTGAAATAAAAGATCATTTAAAGCCAAATTGGTAGCGCATTCCCTAGGGTCGGGGGCTCACCCCCTGTGCACGCTTCCCATGCCCCGGGGGCTGGGAGTCTCCATGGGAAATGTTTTCCAGTGCCCCCTTTCTTCGAAACTTGGGGAAATGCAGGTCTAGGAGTTTCTTGGATTGGGTGGCTCCCATAAGCTCCCTTCTGAAAATGGGGGGCTTCCACAGGCCCCCACCCCCCTCGATTTTTAAATTTTTTTTACTTAAAAAAGAAATGGTTCATCTTAAATTTTAGTCTTTTACACTAAATGGTCATTATAAAACGAAATAGAAACAAATAAAATGAAACAAACATCGATATGTTATGCTTGGCTATAATGATTACATTTACATTACACTAAACTCTTCAGGAACATAAGGATGCTAGTATGCAAATGGTGATGTGATGAGGAATTGATATGTTTATATGTTGGGGTTTATATTTTTATTATTTTTCTATTTTTTTAATAATTTTAGAGACCGACCCCCCTATGTTAGGGACCTGACGCCTCCCTGCCCCCCTCTCCCAAAATACCCCAAAATTTTGGGGTGTCTCTACACGTCCCCAATGTGCATTTACCTGCTCCCACGCCCTCGCGTCCCAGAAACTTGGTGGAACACTGGTGCTTTGTATTCATTTCATTACAGTATGATGATTTCTGGACTATAGAGTCTAGAGGCCATTTTAATTCTCAGCAACTATTATTTTCTTTTGGAACTTTAATTTTCTGTATCACAGAACTCATATCGATGGCATTCACTATATTCACCTTTACATGCTATATACCTGAGCAAACTTTGTGTATTTGGTATCTAGTAGTTTGAATTTTCATTGACGTGTGTGCTGTGTGTGTACTGTTTTATTTTTTTCTTTAATCTTTTAAATTTGAATGTTTTATGCATTTTCCTATTGACCTTTCAGCTCAGTTCCGTTCTGGTTCTGGTTCTGGTTCAAACTAACACCAATATCATTTCTACTAAATTGTCAGTTATATCATTTTGATTTTCTTGATCTTTTTAATATTTATTCCAATATCCAGTAATGTCCTTTATTAAAAAAAATCTAATTTTTGAATTTTTAAATACTGTGTTTTCCTGTTTTCATACTTTTGGTGGATCATGTCACTAAGACTTCAATTCATTTTCGGTCTGGTTCTGGTTCAAATTAACACTAATATCATTCCTACTAATTTGTTGTTTATGTCATTTTAATTTTCTTGATCATTTTATTCCAATTTTCAAAAGAATGTGCTTCATAGAAAATTATTGTTTGAATTTTTAATACTTATTTTCCCGATTTCCAAATTTTTGGTAGATCATGTTTCCATGCTAATCTTTTTCAGAAATTCATACCCTGTTTCAATGTTTCAACTTTCAAGCTACTTAGGTTTGAATATCCTCTTTTTATAGCTTCATGAAAGGTCTGGGCACCCTTTGACACAAGTATTTCTTCATGGATACTGTCGAGGGTTGTATACATTTCTTCCCACTGATGCAAATATAATTTTAATTCCACTGTTGTATAGAAATTATATTGTTACGATTTCCAGTATAGATGTTTGTTATTTACATGTATATTGTTTTTTGTTACTGAAGTTCACCTTTAAGAAGCAATGCATTATTTGCAGTATCTGAAGGTCGTTTGTAGACAGTGCAAGATGGCACTGATCGATAAGCTTTTAATAAGTGCATTGAAGAAATAGAAGTAATCAAGATAGGAACTTAACTTTTGGAAATCATTGCTTGATAGACACGATGCCTGAGAATAAAATAATCAGGAAATCTGAAAAAGCATTTATTTTATTCTCAACAGTAAATATTTCATTGTTTAAGAAGTATGCATTTGTGGCACTATACTTATGTCTAGAAGTGTTCACAGCATGGACTACTTGCTGTCGAGGTATGAATGCATTTTGGGATAATCTATGGCTAGCTTGGAGTTGGAAAACGTCATGGCAATGGTTTGTGCCAACATTTATATTCCGAGTCTTGGCATGTTTTTAGATATTTAAAAAAGTCACATGCAGTCTTGACTCTCATGTTGTGCAATCCCCATTTCGAAATTTAAATTTTGTTGTATGCATACTTGCATTAACATTCTCTGCTCTGCAGTCTTGGATTTTTTGCTATATCCATAATGAATTAAAAGTAAGCTATGGTGGTTCAACAGTAAGTTGTAACTGAATAAGCAGAATCTAAGCAGGTAGAATTTAGTGGAAAAAATCGGCATCGGCAAAAAATCGGCGAGGGTCCAGAAAACATTTTCTCGGCAACATCGGCGAAAAAATCGGCAAACCGCGGCAAGCATTAAAAAATGCAAATTTTGTACTTCAATAGGGTCAAAATTTCCTTACCGATTTTTTCCCCTATTTGCCGATTTTTGCCGATTTTTTCTGATTTTTACCGATTTTTGCCGATGTTTGCCAATTTTTCCTGATGTTTGCCAATTTTTGCCGATTTTTCGTGATGTCTGATTTTTTGAAAAAAATCGTGATTTTGTTCGGGACATCGCCGAAAAATCGGCGATTTTTTCCACTACCGTAGAAATGCAAGAAACTATAATTTATTTATATCTTCAGATTGTAGGTCGACATTCAGTGATTTACTCATGTTCACTGTTGAAAATTCTCATGGTTTCTTTAGAAAACCATATAGCAACCTCTTGCTAGAAGAAAGAATTGATTAACAGTACAGAAGGGTACAGTTGATATACAACTGCAATTTGAGGGAAAAATATGTTGCATAAGTTAGGAAAGCAAAAGACATGGGTTGATGATTCATACTGCCAGCATTTTTCTGTATGTTATGGCATGCGACTATTGTTTGGTATTGCAATTGGTTAAAATTATTGGGGATGTCTTGAGCTTTCTTGTTTTCGATGAGACATTGTGAGTTAAAATTACCCAGACTAGCTGTACTATTTAGTTGAATAATTGCATTTGTAACAGATTCTAAAACTATTTATTTTGCACATTAGTTTCAGTCCCCACTTTTGGTTGCAATACGTTTTATATGAACACTTTGAAGTCTGTAAATATTGTAACTGAAAATGAACAAACTGAAGTTTATGGTTTATTTTTATCGCTTATGATGATTGGATTTGCTTGACAATTTATACATGTATACTGATGTAATATAGTTTCAATCTTTTACAGGAAACAGAAGAAGGGAAACCAAAAGAAACAGTAGGTAAGGGACAAGAAATGCAGCAGATTGGTGAGCAGGTTATGAAGGTGTGTTTTCTCTGCCTTTTTCTGGAATTGATAGTTGTGTTGTTAAAATATGTACATGTACCAAGAGTGTTCTTGTGAGGTGCTTTGGTTCAGATAGAGGCAAAACACATTGCTGACAGAAATTGTATACCATAAATAAAAACAGAGACTGACAGGAAAAATTGACTTTGCAAGTGCACACATGGGTTTATATGTGGTCTTATCAAGGAATTTGATAAATGAAACACATGGGACCTCTTGGAGTAGCACATGTATAATGTCCAGTGCTCAGATATGTCTTTATTTATTGCTGCCAATGACTGTAAACATTATCTCAGGGAATCCTTTTACTTGCAATGTCCTCCCATTCTGGTGCCATTTTAGAGTAATATCTCAAGTGTTTTTTATAGACTAGTTTTAAGAGGTTTGTATCTTGGACCACTGTTCAGCATGCATAAGTTGTATTACCTACTATAATGGATTGTCATTGCAATCTTTACCATAGGCTTTCAAGAATCCTTAAAGGATATCTATCTCAATCACTTTGATAAATATAGCAGGTGCGAGTTGCATCACTCATTTGCCAACGGTTTTTTTTTTAAGTTAGTGTTTTGTATTAACAGAGAAATAAATATTACAAAATATTACAAGACAGAGTCATACATAGCTGCCCCACCATAAAGGAAACCAAGGTTGGCCATGGAGAAGCAAAAGTGAGGCTAAAAACTTCAGAAGGGAGTCCAGAGAAAGCAAAAAAGGGTCGTGTCTTTCAAGGGGAAATCAGGATGGCCCAATTAAGTTCAAGACTTCCTAACAACAGTATTCAAAATGGAAGCCATAGAGATAATCCCGAAGACATACTGCTGAACCAGACTGAAAGAAAACATTCTAAGAACTAGGAACTTGAAACGGGTCCTCTCTGTTGACTGGAGGTTGATTTGGAATTTGCACCGGGATATTAATCAGGTCTGCTAACAGGTCAGGATTGGCTTGGACCGCATGAGTATCATTACGAAGAAAGACTAGCAACAGTTGAATACTGCCTTGCAATTTCTCCTCTATTGGCAGGTGTCCAATCATTATTTTAAGAACCCTATAAGGCGCCATACCTCTGGTTGCTACTCCCGTTGAATTGCCCTGAATTTCCTCAAGCAGCACAACCTCTCCATGATTGATTTCTTGGCGGATATACCAAGGCGTACAAGCAGAGTGTCGCCTCTCCAGCCAATAATGCCTAATGCCACCGCCCCTCTTACTGCGAGCCTGCTGTCGCGCCATGCTTCCTTTGATTGTTGCGTCCTCCACCAAGACCCTGAGAACAGAATCATGCAATGAAATCACTGACCATAAAAGAGTAATACCAGCCCAACTCTGCCTGCGTGATGCTACACAGAGCAGCTAAAAGCCACCAGTGAGCTAAATTTTCAGAAGTCTGTTGTCCCCTGCTTGTTTGTCTGCCCAAGATCTATGGATTCCATTCACAATGGCCTTCAAACTATCCTGATAACAAAACATATCGTGGTCAGTTTTCCCTTCGTACCATTTGTCCTCCATGACAGCAAAGGTCATATGGAACCTCACGGATTTCATTGAATGAGCCAGGGTTCGAGCCTCAGTACTGTTCTGCTGACAGATTTTCTGCATAATTATTCACATGCCCTAAATCCTCTGCTTCACCTGTGTTGGATTCACCATTAATGCTATCCCCTCCATCCTATGTCCATGCGTTGGGTGAAGCATGCTCCTCTGTCTGCGTGGCTGAGGCAACATGTGCCACTCTTCTCACCCCATCTGGGGCCACAGCTACATTATTAACCTCCAGCTGCTGGTTGATATTCTTTTATTATAACAATTTTTGCTGCACATTGTTGGGTTCTAACTAGAATGACTTTATTTGCTAAGAATGTCACTTCTACTGCACTTTTACCGAAGTATGAAAAGTTTGCAACTGGATGTAGAACTTCTGTGTTTAGGCTCTCAGATTACTTCATGTCATCCACTGAATGCCTGACTACATTGGAAATTGTAGAGTTGAACTTATATGTAGTTTATAGTAGTGGAAATGTGTCTTGAATACTACACATGATTTGAATGACTTATACTACACATAATTTGAATGACTTGTGTTTGGGTAAATGTATTCTATCACAAAGATGCATGAAATTACTCAACAAACTCATGGCCAGTATTATCACATGGGAAGGTGGTCAGAAAGTAGTATAGTGTACCATAGTTCTTTGAGTATCAATTTCTGTAATGTGATGTGTATTTTCCAGCTTCAACTTGACTTTGAGTATCTTGTTTGATTAAATTTTACCTGATATTGTTCAAATGTGTTGTTTTGCAGAGAGATGACCAGCCATCCCCTTGAAGCTTGATAGACTATTGGAATGATGAAGACAATTTAGTGAATTATTTGTATAGTTATTGCTGGTTTTCTGTTGTAATTTCATCATGTAAGAGCATTAAGTTGTTGATGTATTTTCTTAAGATGAAGGGCAAGATATATTTCTGTTCCTGGCAGAAAGTTTGTGACCTGTACTGTAAATTTCTGTTCTGTTACGATCTATCTCTATGAAACTTTCTGCTAGGTCTAAGGAATAGAGATTTCTACACTTTGTAAAAGCAATTTCTAAAGTTGAACAGAAGTGGCATGTGCAGATCCTTCATAGCATCAACTAAGTACAATCTTTTAGTTCATAGCAAGGCAAAAGTTAGAGAATCTGTACTTCTGCCTAATATACCAATGTAGGGCCATAAAATATCATGCAATAGCATAAATATCTTGTAAGAACTCAAGAGTAATCGGAACTCGCATATTTGAAGGTATGGTTGCTAGCCAGTTTTACATTCTGAGAAGTATGACTATCATGATGGTTAAGTATTGCATTTTCCTGGCCAACTGTCTAAAAATATGCCATTTTTTTGGAACTGTTAAATTTGAAATGACTCATATGGAGGATCAGTTTTCTTTCAAATGAAGTTAGTGTTAAGTGTAACCAATTGAAACTGGTGAAGAACTGTGTTATAAACCAGTTCATTGCTTTTTAAAAAATGGGAACCCATCTTTTTATGGATGATAAACCCAGAAATAAAGCAAATCACCTCCACTCTTAAGCAAATAAATAGAGTTTGCTTGGTACCTTGCCAATTACAATAATCTGCCTGAATGTTATCATCAATATTCAATATAATCAATAACCACAGCTGGCAAACCCTATTGCAGGGAATGAGCATACATGGCAGGATTTGAATCTGGGTCATTGTCACAACAACCACATCAGGGAAAACCCACGCAGGGACTGGGCATTCATGGCAGATTTGAATCTGGGTCATTGTCACAACAAATGCTCCAAATTGATGCTAGATCAGTCTGATGGATACACTAGTTCAGTGCTTGCCACTTGTTTGCATTCAGTTTTCTTGTTTCTGTAGGTTGATGTTCATTAAATGACTTGGTTGTTGATCTCAAAATGATAGGTCCTATATGAACTAGTTTGTTAAAACAATAATAGCGCTGAACTTTCCTGTCAATGGTCATATAGACATTGCAATTACCATTGAACTTTCCTGTCAACGTCATATAGACGTTGCAATTAGCATTGAAACTTATAATTGTCTTGTAGGAATGTGATTCTTCGAGATTGTGTTTGAGGTCTAGAGAGATCTTTTCACTTTGTATATCATCTTCTCAGTTCCAGCGATATCCTTCGTGCTAATTTTATAGGCCAGCTGAACTAGTTCGTTAAAGCAACAATAACACTAGACTTCCCTGTCAACTTCATATAAACTTCGCAATCAACATTGTTTCATAAAATTGTCTTGTACAAATGTGATTATTTGAGATTGTTTGTGAAGATTTCTCGGGGACATATCCTTCAGGCTGATCTCATACATTTTCTCGATCTCCATTGGGAAATGTACCCTTCACATCCATTTTGATAATTTTTTAGATATTCACAATGTTGTCAAGGTCATCTGCGCTCGAAAGAAATATATCATACTAATCATTATCTTTAACTCTAGAGGACCTCTTGGTGACCATTCAAGTTTTTTAATCGATTTGTAGTCCATCACAGTTTTAAATTACTGTGTAAATAAGAAAGATATATCATACTAATCAATATCTTCAACTCTAGAGGACCTCTTGGTGACCATTCGAGTTTTTTAATCGATTTGTGGTCCATCACAGTTTTCAATTACTGTGTAAATAAGCATTTGTATCCAACGCCTACATACTACAATTGGAATCAAAGTCAGTTTCATTGCGTCCAATGCTCATCAATTTTTGGTTTGTGTAAATTTTTTATTAAGTCGGCATGTTGAATAGCGTCATTTACAATTTTGTTGTTGTCACATATATTGGGCTTGTAATCCACTTTCTCACTGCAAAAATCTTGTATTTTTATTGGCTTCAATGTTTTGAAATGGTACAATATTGTCACTTAATTTTCTATCTTCCAATGTTTTGTTCAAGCTTTTTGATGTTTATCAATTTTTTTTTAACAGAAATCAGAAAATATATATATTAAAAGAGATAAATATACAACTAGGTCATACCTGCAGCAAGCTGTTCAAAAGTAGCCAGACATAACAGGTCCAAAAAGAAGAAACCTTCCTTCAGCTCTTGCTGATAAACAAAAAGAGAGGGTCTTTCAAAGCCTAATCTATTTCCTCTTACAGTATAAACCCTGAAAAACTGGTTGCATAGAAATGAAAAAAACATTCTTTAGATAAAAAAGAAAGGGGGACTGAACGTCATTTTTGAAGACCTCTGCTTGCTTGGACAGTGAAAGTCTCCTCCATCGGTGTATCTTCAGCATGCTTAGATGTTGGTTTGCCTTTTTGGCCCTTGTCTTCCAGCTCCACCTGAATGGTTTCCAAGGTCCCCTTTAACTGTATGAACCGAGTCTCGTTTCTTTCATTAGCATTCATAGACTGGTCCTGAAGCCGACGCTTGGTGCATTCATAAACTGGTCTTAAGCCGTAGCTCCTCATGTCTGGTTGCCTGGAACCGCTCCATATCTTGCAGCCTTCGTCGTATATCTTCCACCTCTCCACCTTGCACCTGAATATGTCCTTAGATATCTTTGATACGAGAGTTATGCTCGAGAAATCCATAGAAAATTGCTTGTGTTCATCAAGCATTGCCTTGGAAACCTTACACACACACATCTGAGCATTTTTTATAGTCTAACATGAGATTCTTTTTGTAATCAAACAAATTGCATAGTTACCAGTGATGCATATTACAGAGTTATACAAGCAATGATATAAGCAAGAGAAAATGAACGATGGATAGAACAAGTATTATATTACTTAATAGCACAAAGGGTTCAGTACATCCAATCGAACCAATTCTTTACTTGCCTCTCCAGCCTATTAATATGGTTTACAAGTGGTTACATAACTACTTGTCGGTTCAACTAATTGACACAACCTATGAGGTTGACATAATCTATTGTTATACTTTACAATTAGTCCACTGGAGGGCCTAGTCGGCTAGCCGACTTAGTCTTCTCCAAAATCTCTCCCACCTCAAAATCTTTCTTTGTTTTGAAGAAACAAGGAGATAAAAATTGTTTTGTTTGAGTAGCTAAACCATGTATTGCTCTTTATTATGGACTATATGACTGGTGGACTGTTGTTGCTGAACATATGCTTCTACAATAGCTTCAGCAGAAACTGATAGTTGGTGCACGAATTATTTGACAGTCTGGGTGTATGGTCGACCACCATAATCTCGATTGTTGGATTTTTCTTGCTGTCGTGTCGGCTTGAAAGTGTCTTTTGGCTGGACCGCAGTGTGTTTCATTGATTATACTTTGTCTTTCATGGTTGAGAACACGTCGTCGTAAGACATTGTCTAACCCGAGTTTGTAGAGATATTCGTTTACTATGGTGTAGGGTGCAACTTTCATCGCTACAATCTTCTTCTTCTTTTCATTTATTCTCTCTGAAGCGTGTTCGTCCTCTAGAAATTGAGCAATTTCTGCAAAGTCGGATGATACAACTTCAATTAGAAATAAATGTGCATCTGGTAGGTTGTCTTCAATTTCGGTCGGTTTTTTACCTGTGCCTATTCTCGACAAGTGGTCGGGTCCGACATTTGTTTTGCTTGGTCGAACTACGACTTCAAACTCAAATTCTTGAAATAGTAGCAACTATCGACAATTTCTTTCGTGATGTAACTATTTATTGACCAAGTATTTGAGTGCTTGGTGGTTTGTGTAAAACACAAATGGGTTAGCTAATAGATAATGTCGATATTTCTATAGTGTGAACACCATTCCAAGTGCTTCTCTTTCGGTTGTTGAGTAGTTTCTCTTACCTTTATTTAATTTTTTGCGGTTGTATTCATATGGATGGTCTATTTTGTCATCACCAGGTTGAGTTAGGATTGCGCCACTTGCTATTCTAGAGGCATCAATATGTACGTGGGATTTGATTGACCGATTTGGAAATCGTAGTATGGGTGCTTCGACTAATTTTTTTTTTAGGCGTCGAATGATGCAGTGCATTCGTCGGTCCAATGGTATTCTTGATTTTCTTTTAATAGTTTTTCCAATGAGTAAGTCATGTCAGATTAGTGCTGAATGAATTTTCTATAATATCTTGTATGTCCAAGTAAAACTCTTACTTGTTTAGGATTCACTGGTGGTTTTAAGTCTAGAATGATTTTAATTTTTTGCATAGTCTACTTTAATGTCTTCCTTGCACATTACATGTCCCAATAGGATCCCTATTGGAGTTGCAAATATGCATTTCTTGATATTTAGGGATAATTGGATTTGTCCACATCTTTCTAACATAAGTCTTAGCCATTTACAATGATTTTTCAACATAGAATAATTTTTTCAGTCGTCGAAATATACAACCATAGTTTTGTAGATATATTTTTGAAATGTTGTAACGACAATTCTAGAAAATATAGTTGAGGTGTTTTTCAATCCAAATGGCATGAATTTGTATGCGAATGATCCAAATTTATATACAAATGTAGTATCCTTTTGGTCTTCTTTAGCAATGGGTACTTGATTATATCCTAAAAATCTGTTTGTAAACAAATAACACTCATGACCGATGACTTCATTAAGAATTTCATTTGCAAAAGGGGTCGGAAATGGGTATGTAAGTGTTACTTTATTAACCTTCTGGAAGTCGACACAGAGCCTTAGTCATGTCGGGTCGTGTTTCTTGGGTTGGATCACTATTGGGCTAGCCCATTTCGACTGATCAATAGGGTAAATGATTCCAACTGCAAGCATACTGTCGATTTCTTTCTTTACTATTTACTTATATTTGTGTGTGAGTTTGTATGACATTTTCTTTATTGGTTTTACTTCGTATTTTATGTCGATTTTCATTTCACCCATTTCCTGAACAAGTCTTTTGAAGTCTTTGTAATCCCGAGCAAAAACATCCTGAAATTCTTTTAATAAGTTGACGATTTTTGCTGTATGTTCTTCATTCCAATAATAACCTATTTTTGCGATCTCAGGTCTGTTGTCATTGGATATATCTACTTCTTTTGTTTTAACTTTGGCGTCTATTTAATATGGTGCTTTGCTTTTGTTGATTTGTTGACTACATTCTTTGAACTGTGAAAACGTCGGTGGAAAGTCTTTCCCTGTCAATCTTTCAGGGTCCTCTTTCTTTGATGTTTGAATTTTGAAGATTTTTCTAATTGGTTTTGAAGTCTCTGGGTGCTCTGATTTCCATTGGAAGCTTTTCCTTTTTGTGTTTTCTATTTCTAACTGAAGTCTTGTCGAGTGTCGGGTTTCCGTTGACCTAATATGGTTACATGTGACATTATGTCAACGAAGTCGATCCTTTGTTGTTATCTTGTTGTCGGTCGGTTGTAGGAAGTTTTTTATTTATTTACTTGCTTCGACCAATAATTCAACCCGAGGCGAGAATTTGAATTCATTGAGAAAATTCTCTTCGAGTTCTTTTTATGTGAACGTTTCTCTTCTTGCTTCTTCCATTTTGTACCACTTGACAGATCGTCTAGTGTGCTTGGGAATAAGTGAGGCAATAATCGCTCATCTTTGTAGCCTAATCTTCTCCATTCTCTTTCACATATGTCGATTTGTTTCTCAGGGTCTTGTCCTTGTGTGGAGATTGGAATGTTTGCTTGTGGTATTAGTTTCTTTCCTCCGAACCTTTTGATAAAGTATGTTGACGCTGTTGTCAAAGTTTGTAATCTCGACTGATGTGTATCCCACCATCGTTCGGCCTGACCCGTGAATGTCTAGACCAGACTCTGAAGTTGGCCTTGTTCACCTATGGATTTTGAAACTTCTTTGACATGAAATGATGGTGATTCTCGCTCTTTGTATCTTAGTAGTGGTATAGTTGATGACTCGTTTTTGCGGGTGTTAGAGTTTGATATTCTCTGATTTTTCGTTCAAAGATTTTTGAGATTGTAGTGACAGAAAAGCACTGTCGCGTTTTCTTTTTGGGAATGGATTGGATTGTCCAATACTCTTGCGCTTGTAATTCGTTGTTTTCTAGTTGCCAATCATAAAGCTCAACGCTCGAGTTATATCCGATCAAATTAGGATTTCCAAGATGAAGTTCTTTGTATATATTAGGTTCAGTATAATCTTCGACGTTCTTTAATTGATATAATTGTCGAATATTCACATCATCGTCATTCCTTCCCCACGATCGACCTACTAGAGCAGGGAAGAAACTGGATCATTCCTTGGGATTGATGATTTCAAAGTCGACTTTAGTCGAGATACCTTTGATGGTCGTGTCGATATTTTTCCATACCCTGATTGGTTCAATTAATCCTTGGTCGGCTAATTTTAGGTATATGCTTGATTCATGTAATCGTGGTTTGCCAAGTTGTTCCCATGTGTCCTTAGTCATTATATTTACTTGCGATATGAAGTCGATAATGACTTGTCGGACGTGGTAACCTTCGATTTCTAGGTTGACTAGCAGGTTTGTATTGTTTTTGTCTTTTTGGTTTAAGCTACATATACTTTTAGCTTGTTTATCTTCACCAAACTTGTTTTTAATATTATACAGTAAATTTAAAAAAGTCACTTTATTCTTTAAAGTGCATTAATTACTCATTTCACGTAATTGATACAAGGGTCATGTAACTTGTCCCCTTTTTAGTGACTAAGGCACAAAGTCACTATGGGAACACTTCCCTATGTATACAAATTCAACACTCCCTCTTACCTAGGAAGACGTTCTTCTTCACTCCCAACTTGTCTCCGAAAAAGATAAATTGCTTCTCCACCAAAGTTGGTAATATGCTCATTTTCTTTTCACACAATGTTAGAATTCCCACCCTTTCTAAATTCCTCTCTATAAAGGTCAAATTTAATGTCTCTTCATGTTAGGCATCATTGCATGAAGGACATCCTGAGTTGCAACAATCACCATTTTCGCTTCCCATGGGAAGTCTTTCTGGCTTGTCCTCCACTAGAATCACACTCCAATCTCACACTGTCCACTGTAGAATATCCCTCTGTATTTGGAAGTTGTCCCTCTACATAACCTATACTATGCACTAGTGCCTCATGTTGAGAAGTCTCATCTCGCTTATCTATCAGTGACAAGTCATATCGATAGACTCTCCTGTCAACACTGGAAGAAGTAGCCTCTCGCATACTCTCCTGAATTGAAGACTGTATACTTGGTACCACTATAGTCCTCGAAGCATCTCACTCTCCTCTATGAACTAAGGAATGTTAGAGAATTAATCCACCTTAGTACCATGGTCATACATCTATGACACTCTTTCATTAGTCTTATTCTATGTTATATGATCAAAAACTACGTTATATTGGTCAACCTTGGTCTATTTGGTGTTTTGGACTCATAATTGCACCCATGCACTCTTTTTTGATGATTCTGGCTGCCCATGCACCCTCATTAATGACATATCAGACCTTGGTGTGCTCCCCATCCCTTAAAACAAGGAAACTGGTTGACTAGAGGTGCTACTGCATGTATTTGGTGGTTTTTTGCTCTCCTTGGTCATTTATTACTGCCTAGAGCCACTCCCACTCTCCCATGCCTAGCCTACCCTAATTTATGTCCTTACATTCTCTAGCCACATCCACATAGGCATTCATGACCGTTTGGGATGGTTTGGGAGCTCATTGGTCCACCTAGGGGGGGTTTGAGGTCAAATCTAAGCCTGCCACATGTATGCATCCAGATTTCCTCCAAATTCTAACGATTTCTTCCTAATGTAATATAAACCTGATCTAGACATATTTACAGGTTGGAAAGTCATAATAAACTCTATTATTGACTACATTTATATGTTTTAATTTCACTCTTTCTACTGTTTTTGTGCATATTTGTGTGTAATCTCGAATTGTGAGGATTCCCTTAGATCCTAGATCCTACCGTGAATCAATTCTCACATGGTATCAGAGCTCTTTGGAGCTGAAAATCAAAACCAGAGCATTTGAGTTGCTGTTTAGGACATTTTCCATAAAAATTTGAGTGCTTGCATTGCAGGTACAACCAATGTTTCTGTCACTCATTGCACAAGAAGAAATGCAGCAGACTCATGTATTCCTTACCCCATTCAATTATTTCAAATGGAAGGCCGAAATGGTGATCTAGCTGAGGTCGAAAGACCTATACAAAGTCACCATGGGGATTGAGATCGAGCCCAACTCCGCTGTTGAAAAATAAAAGTACTTCAACATACTAGATGAGGCATTCAAGATGCTTTGTCTCAGCATTTCGAGGGACCTTCTCTTCCATGTAGACAGTCTGACAACACCCAACGAAGTATGGATCAATCTCAAGTCATTGTTTGGGAAGATTAACGAGATGAGAGGCCACCAACGTGAGAATGAGTTGATCTCATTGATCCCAACTCATTTTGAGACGATTCAGGACTTCTTCACTAAGTTCGAATCGTTGGTGCTTCAGCTGAAACAATGTGGCATTGAAAATAAAGAGGACCAACTGATCTTGTCCATTCTTTCGAAGCTAGGGCCAAAGTATTCAGTGTTTGTGTCAACATTCCACTCTAGCAAGCTCACAACTTGAAATTGGAGGATGCCATCATTGACAGACTTCATGGAGTCACTGACTCAAGAGAAAGACACGCTGGTGCAAATAGGTACCATAAAATCCACAAAGGATCAAGCCCTTGCTACAAGAGTTTCGAATCCAGCCAAAGACAAGAAAAAAGCCACAGATTTGAAGCAACAAGAGAAGAAGAAGTAGGAGGAGCCCAAATCTTCAGATGGGGTTTCGAATCCTAGCATGGACAAGGACAAGAAGACGCAAGAGAAGACAAAATGCACTTATTGTTACAAAGGGTGGCATTCAGAGAGTGCTTGCATGAAGAAAACCATTGACATGATGGCGTAACTCCTTGAGAAGAACAACATCCCACTACTAGAAGGCACAAGGAAGAAAGAGGGAGGTTCAAGCTCAAACAACAAGGAAAGATGCCATGCTTTGGTTGCTGAATCTTCAAGCTCTTCTTCCTTCATCATATATTCAGGTGCCTCCAAGAACATGGCTTCCATGCATGATTCCTTCTCGGCCCTGCATCCTTACAGTGGTCCATCCATTCTTATGGGTGATGATTTAAAAATCCAAGCCAAAGGGATAGACATGATTGATCTGGAAGATGGCCATTTCAACAATGTGTTGTTTGTGCTTGATCTAGCAGCGAACCTACTCTCTGTCTATCAATTGACACACACTGGTACAACCAAGAGAGTAACATTTTCTCAAAACGATGTGGAGATCTTAGAAGTCTCTACATGCCAAGTTGTTGTAGTGGGTTTTGCCGACCATGATTCGAGAATGTAGAAATTCTCTCACTTCCTTCCATACTCACAAGGGAATGTGTTCCTGTCACATGCCAATGAGACAAGAAAGTTGTGGCATGAGAGATATGGTCATCTCAACTATAGGTACCTCGAAGCACTAAGTGAGGAAAGCATGGTTGAAGGGATTCCTACCAACAAGTTTTCCAATGGCACATGCACACGGTGACTTCACTTAGTGAACCTCTCACATAGCATGTACGATCGTGGGATATTAAAGAATACCCTTAATTTCCAGAGATATTGACCCAAAATAGTTTTGGTGAAACCCCCTCCCAATACTTAAAACCTCCTCCCCACCCCCTTTTATACCTCAATCCTTATAAACCACTCTACCCACCCCCACCTTAAACCCCTCATCCCCCCAATACCTGCAATATGTTGGTTCAATTTTTGGTAATTTTAAAACCCACAATATGAACTAACGTGATAGGATATTGGCCAACAAGTGAATACCCCATGCACATGTAAAGGGTGTGTGGTGGGAAAACATGCAGAGTGCAGATATGAGAAATGATTTGGGATGTCCAAGTGCTTGATATGATCCATCCAGATCTCATTGGGCCTCTTCCCACAGCCTCATGTGGGAATTCAAGGTATGTGTTGACTTTCATAGATTATTTCTCAAGGTACTGCTGGGTGTATTTTCTCAAGCTAAAATCTGAGGTTTTTGAGACTTTCAACCAGTACAAAGCCTTAGTTGAGAAGGCATGTGGGAACGAGATCAAAGTTCTTAGGAATTGAAATGGTAAGGAGTATGTCAATAAGAGTTTGTAGTAGCTTTGTGAATAATGTGGCATCCAAATGCAACATTCTGTGCCCTACACACCACAACAGAATGGTGATGCAGAGCGCAAGAATAGGGCTCTCAAGGAGATGCAAACCTGTATGATGGAAGAAAAGGTTTCGAATCCTAAGCTATGGGATGAAGCTATCAATTGTGCTGCATATGTTCAAAATAGAGCTCCACACAAAGCATTGGATGAAAAAAATCCATATGAGGTCTGGAGTGGTCACAAGCCCAATGTTTCACACTTCATGGTTTTTGGCTCAAAGGGTTGGGCTAGGATTTCTCTCGAGAAGAGAAAGGCCTTGCAACCTCAAAGAAAGGAGTCCATTATGGTTGGATACGCTTAAGATGCAAAGGACTACAAGCTATTTGATCCCTCATCTAAGAAAACATTAATTGAAAGGAGTGTATAATTCGAAGAAGAGCCCATGCAGGAGATCAAACTAGTTCAAGGGGAATGCTTAAATCCTCCACTCAATGATGATGTAAGTGATGATACTTCCTCAGATTTTTCTGATTCTGATATTGATGATGATGATGATGACATGCATTTAGATCACGACTCACCCATTTGGCCAAAGTGGGATAAGAAACCATTTAAGCAACCATGGATCTTGCTAGAGATCCACTAGACTCTAAGAAGACTAGATCTCAATTTCATAATGCCTTCTCTACTTGTTAATTGAATCTTTCAGAGAGGTGCTTTATGATGGTTGGATCTGATCCTCAGACATATCAGGAAGCATCACTTGACCCAAGATGGCAAACAACCATGCAAGAAGAGTTCAAGTGCTTACAAGACAAAGAGACTTGTGAATTGGTTCCCATTCCCTCCAAGAGGAAACTAGTGCAATGTAAGTGGGTCTTGTTGATGCCTAGAAGGTAATTGCTGAAAAAATTACAAGGCAGTCAATAGGAGGATAAAACCCATTTTGAAAGGAGTCAAATAATCCTACGCAAGGACGATCCTATCCTCAAATTGTTTGGTATAGATAACCCCTATGGATATTAAGCCTCCGCTGGCACTGTGTAAATAGATACAAATGGATCTCCTCTTTCCGTGTGGAAGATCGGAAAGATGTGCAGTGATCGAGTAAACTAATCCGTGTTTAAACTAAAACTATGAAAAACGATAGTATGAGATAGAACGACCAGATTAAAATAACTTGAGAAATGTTATTACAATTTATAAACATATAAACCAGATCTAACCTCATCAACTATAAATAAAACAAAACAATTAAACTTGAGTTATTTCATTCAAAGGATTTAAACATATGAATTTTCTATTAGAAAAATGCTAATTGAAAAATTAACATTTAATATGAGTAACTCTTTAATGGTTGCAATAATAAATATGTGAATTAAATGAAGAAATTCATTTAAGACATAATTAACACAATAATCGAGTAATGACAAATCAGAACATAAGTTAATGTGTGTAATAATGATGCAACATATAATACAACTGTTTGAAAGATAACAAAGAAGGCAATATTCACCAAAGAAATTCGATAAATAAAACCAAGAGATGATAGAAAGAAACTAACTGGATTTCAAAATGCAAAAAATTACAATTATGCAAAATGCAGAGTGTCTTCAGTCCTTCCCTTGTGGTTTTCCTCTACTATCGTTCACCTATCCCCCTTTTCTATGAGATCCCATTCTCTTTAAATAATAATTACAAAAATTACAAAGAAAGAAACCTCCCACAGAAGCAGGGATCATGAAATATTGTTCTAAGATTTTCCAAGGGCAGATTGCCACTTGGTAAATACATCCAACAAATATGCTATGTCTTGATATTGAGCAATTTCGATTATGCTATGTCTTGATATTGAGCAATTTCCATTTGTAATTGAGCTTTGCAAATGAGTGACTCAATTTCCCTCTTCTTCACTTTCTACCATTCCCGTAGAAAGAGATTGATCCTTATTTATGAAGTTATGGATGACTCGATCAATTCCTTGATTTGTGCTATGTGAACGTGATCAAGCTGCTCAATTTTCTCCTTAACTTTCGAACATTCTCTTTCAACCCGCTCCATCATGATCCTAGGTGGCAGTGCATCTTCAATCGGATCCATGATGTGCAAGTCCAAGAAACTTAACAGGTTCTTTGATGCAAACTATATTTTCTTGCAGGCTCTCTGTCCATCCTGAATGGTTGAATCAACTGACTCGCAGCCATTCTCCCAAGATTCCAAGGATATTTTGGCTCTTCTCATCTTTATCTTGTCTAAGATTGGCACATCTTCAGATTTATTCTTAATGTACCTCTGTCAATCTACCACATTATCAAAAGCTTTGGTGGCATCCTTACTTCTTTGATTATGATCATAAAGTACATTGGATTGATGTTCAAAAGAGTTGAAGGTGTCCTGAATTTCATTCAACCCTTCGAACAACTCAACCAATAGATTCTTAAGATCATCTCGAATCTTGGAAGTCAACTCTTTAAATTCTTCTTTTGAAAATTTGGAAAAAGAAGAGGCAACAAAGAGAGATTGTGAAGCTTTCAATTCCTGCTCAAGGGTTGCAATTTTCTCTTCATGACTAACATTCAACCCTTGTGCTTCTTTTAACTGTTGCTGTAACACTTCATTTTGAACCTGCATATCCTTCAACTTTTCCTCATAGCTGTTTTTCAATTTTTGCAGCTCTAGTCCATGTTGTTCTTCTGCCTGTGACTGCTCCTGTTTGAGATGGTGCAGTTCTTGATCTTTTACCTCGATCTCTTTATTTAGTGAGGCCACCAAATCGTAGTTGGACCCAACAAAATATCCCATGGCAACAACTATCTCAAGGGATTCTTGCCTCACATCAGTAGAGGATCTTTTCCATATCACTTGATTAGGGACAGTGCCCTGTACCAAAGTCCCTTGTATGGTCCTCTTAGAACCCTTATTTACTATAGCCTTTTCAGACTTGCTCCAAAAATATTCCCCAAGGGAAACCATTGCATCATCTCCAAAATCTGTTGTCTCCTCCTCAGTAGGTGTTGTCACTTCGGAAACTGTGACCAAAGGCACATGTGGGAAATAGTAGGAGTTGGAATGGGCATACCTAATTGGGAAATGGAAATGGATGGCATGGGAGGATGAGAGGTTGAGGGTGGAGGAATGGAAATAGTGATTGGGGTAATTAGCTCTGGATATGTGATAGAAATGAGAGTAACAACAGGATCAAGAGATACAATAGAGATTTGTGGTTGGGATGGCGGTGGGAATACAACTTGAATAGGATAGCAGGTTGCTCAGTTAGTGCTAAAGATGGAACTGTAATATTGGACATAGTGATAGGTTGAATAATGGTTGGAATGGATAAAGGAAAAGAATACACCTGAGTGATGGGGGTGATGATTTCTGGGAAATGGATATTAGAGAATGAATCATAATCGATTAAACCCTCAAGTGGATCCACAAATGTATGAGTTATTGAGGCACTTGCTGGTAGGGTGACATGGATAGTGATTGGGCATGAGGAATTGGTGGGGAGTGTTTCCTCCTCGATATCACTGTCTTCTATTTCAAACATGTTTACTTGTGGTGTTGTATCTTCAATTTTTTGCTTCTTGGATGGAGGGGTAGTGGCCGCTTCCTGTGCCTCAACCACTGAGCTCATCAACGCTAAACTATTCTACATTTCTATTGACCTCATTAGAGCATCAAGAGTAGATAAAGTTTCATGTTGTGGAGGATACTCAATAATATATTTTCCACGGTCGTCTACTTGATCAGTCATGGAAGAGGTGCTGGATTGTGATTTTTGAGCTTCCATTTCCACCAATTACTTCTGTGCCTTTTCATCTAATATAAATTCAAGCCTTCTGTAATGGAGCACTTTAGTCTTAAGCTCTTGCTGGTACCGAAAAATAAAATTCTTCTCACGAGGAGAAGAGATTCTGCTTAAAACCTCCGAGAAAGTGTTTCCCCCTCAATAAATAGAATCATCAGGACCCACTTGGTGAACATAGGCAATCTTCATATGTTCTTGATTGAAATGGTTTGCCAAAAATGACTTTGGGTCATGGATCATTTTTGGAGCCTCTCCAAGCTTTAGAGTGATAATATTTTTTCCAAGTATACATACATGAGTGGAGTTCCGTATTACTAGAGGTCCAAGGCTAAGGGGGGAATTTGGGCCACCCTTTCCTTTTGGCTCCAGTTAATTTTGGAAATACTCCATCAATGACTTTATGGAAAGATATCTCTTCCAACACCATTTTGTCAGGCACAATTCTAGGTAACAGATGAACATTGTTTCTACCCCAGATTCTGATGTAAGAAAAATACTCACCAAAATATCAGTCTCCCATAGTAGAAATCAATGCTTTGGCTCTAGATGAAATGGTGGGAGCATCTTATTTGAATATCTTTTGATAAACGTAACTTAGGAAATGATCACATATATCATATATGAGAGGAATGAAATTATCTTCCCATAGTGTTGAGCAATAAATGTGGACAGGAGGTCCAACCTTTGTCCAATTCCATCCCATGGTCGGGAAAGGGAACGCTGCACAGAAAACATCCATGACATAGGCAGAAAGGTAGAACGTGGGATTCCTCGACATTGAAGTCTTTTGATATTTTTCAATGGCTTTTTTCAGGACCACTGACAGGATATGAGCCCAATTAAAGGATTCCTGTGTAGTAAGAACATGATGCGCAATCGACGCCCATTATGCTTTGAACACTATACAACTGGGCAGTCCATACAACCTCCATAACATAGCTTCTAGGAGAGAGAAAGGTTCCATAAATCAAGAAATATGGTGCAACTTATCAGGTTTAGGTAAAAAGGTAGCAGGGTTATCCATCCAGGACTTGAGCATTTCTTTGAAATTGTACAAGGTCGTAGAGGATTCAAGGAATTGCTTATTGAGAAACTGTTGGGGTTTCTTTAGTGCATAAGCTCTAGCAAAGACTTCAGGGTGAAAGGATGCCAATTGGGTTTGATCCTGATCATTGAAGGAACGGTCTTGGGGTTTTACGTGATCGATGATCCATTTCACAACATTTGTATAGGGCATTAGAGTGGGCCTGACTACTATGGTATGAAGCTAGGATTTGCTAATGTTCACAAAATCTATCTAGTCATGTTGAATCTCTGAAAAGTCATCATTGTCAAAAATAGAGTAGATTCTTGACTAGTCGAGGTGATAGGTTTCATACACTCTTCCACTCGTATCAGAGAAAATACCAGTGTTTGGGTCTTTTTTTTTTCTGCTCGTTAAGGGACATTTTGGACCTGGTGTTTCTTGACATGTATGATAGGAAACAAAAGAAATTCTGATAAAAATGAAGAAAACAAATTATCTCAATCCCAAATTAAATTTTTGAAATTGCACAAATGAAGGGTAAATGATTTGAAGAATTTACCAACAATCTTCTTGGGAGAGGTAAACCCGTTGACCTGGTAAGAAATTGCAGTAGAAATTCTTCCGTTGTAGGTAAAATTTGTAATTGGAATGGGTGAAATAATAATAGAAATTCAAAATATTTAAACAATAGACTCAACGACAAAATGAATTTAGATTGTAATTTTAAAAAGAGATCAACGATAAAAATTAAAGCGGGAAAGCAGGAAAGGAAATTGCGGAGGCAATTTTTCGACAATCTTATTTTTTTATTTCCACAATCCACAATCCACATCGCAGGTTGCGGAATTGCAGAGTGAAAGCTTCTACCAAAAACTATGTATTTCTTCCACCTTCCGGAATCCGCATTTGTGGGTTGCAGGATCATGGAAGTGCGATTTGTGATATTATTATATTTTTTTGGTTTCCGATTTCCGCAATCCGCATTGCGGGATCAATAATTTGATTTTTATTGTGAAATATTTTTCAATATCCACAATCCGCATTGCGGGTTGCATGTTGTGGAAAGGTGAACATGAAAATAAAAATTATTTTTTTGGATCGATTCGCATTTGCGGGTTACGGATTGCGGAATGCAGATTGCGACAACAACATATTTGAAGGACAAGTCTAAATTTTTGTTCAATTCACAAAAAAAAGGCTTTGAAGCAAATTTTATTCAAACCAAAACATGAAAAGACATAAGAATGAAGACAACAATGAATAATACCCCACAAGCAAGATAATAACCTTAAAGATTACCTTAATGGTGAGTAAATGGGGTTCCCATTTTATCAATTAAAGTGGGATATGTTGTGCCAACAACAAATGGCGACTTGCTAGGCGAAGCAGTTATCTCTGTACAAATAAGTTTGAAAACTTAAAGAAGGAAATGTTAGCATGAAAAGTATTTAAGTCTACATTCCAATACTGAATTCACGAGAGTACAATCAAATCTAGAAGAATTAGTTTTATATGATTGTTATTTCTCCATCCCAAGCCACTTGTAATGATACTCAAATGACAAAGGGAACTTATAAGCAATAGTGTATCCCTATGACCAATATGCAAGAAAAAGAGGGAAGTTTATGATAAACCTTAGGAAAACCTTGATCTGTTTCAATATCGTCAGACCAACAATCACTTTGAGTTACTAATTATCTATTAGTGACTTTATTTCTCAACATATATACATATTTTTTTGTGTGGAAAGAAATAACCTGCAACTTGGTTGAAACAAGACCATTGCCCTGGTATGGTGCAATGCCATTCATAGATCCTACCTGGAAACCAAACAAGCTAGCTCTGTAAGGAAACTCCTTATCTTTTAGCATGGACACTAAAATCAATTACCATGGCTTGGTAATCACCCAACATTAATTTCAGTCCAAAATAGAATCCATGATCATGGTCAGGCTGGCTTGTGATAAGACCCCCTGTCCTTGAGTGCAACAAGCCTGTAGTTAAGCAAAAAACATAAACAATATTAATTGAAATGTAAATTGCAAGCCATTACTGGGGATTGGTAACCATCTTTTGGTATTGTCAGTCACTGAATATCTATGAACATGATAGGATGGCTTGTGATAAGACCCCCTATCTTGCAATTTACAATTATTTGGGTGAATTTTATTTGACTTTAAGGTGATCAAGGCGAGATACATAATAGAAAAAGGTTGACCAAGCTATAAATATTTACTCCCAATTACTAATGGAACATATGACAGGAATACCAAATCACTTCTATAGCTTCAATTATTAGAATGAGGGTTTACAAAGATGATGACTTAGGTGGGGAAATCTCAATTAAAGGTTTGCACAGATCAGTTGTTGTATTCTCATGAGAGCACTCTTTTAGATATAAACTGAGTAAAAATGATCCAACATATTCAACTTCAAACTTTCAAACTAAAATGAATTGAAATAGACTGATCACTAGATCTGGACAAATGCTTTGTTAATATCATGTTTTGTAAGAAAGAAAAAATAAAAAATAAACCAAAGAAAAGAAAAGTAAAAGAAACACACATATGTACAGATAATCCAAATGCTTATCTCAAATAAAGCACTTCTTGAGGAGTTGGACATTCACTGGGTAAGTCTCATAGAGACCTTCCAGTGTTTACGATCATACAATACCATGGCCAATATTTTATGTAATAATGAATGGCCCTAGCCACAAGTGTTGGAATTTAGTATATTCATTTTCGTCCTTATGTCGCTTGTCCCACTTCAAAACCAAATCCCCAACCTGAAAATCGCGACCAGTCAAAGATTTTAAATCAAACCATCTTTTAAATAACTCAATCATGTTGGTAGAGTTTATTTTTTGGACTTCTCTCTTTCCTCTTCTAGTTTAAGTAATGTATCAATTTTGTTTTGAAGAAGGGGAGCATCATCTTGTAAGAAAGATTGAGCCAACTGAAACGATAGAAGTAAGAGGTTTGATGGTAAAATCGCTTCTTTCCCATAGATGAGGTAGTAAGGAGAGTTCCCAATGGAAGCTTTAGGAGTTAATAGGTCTGCCCAAAAAGCATTAAAAACCTGGGTATGCCAATTCTTATGGTGAGTGGCCACCGTCTTATTAAGAACATTGATTAGGTTTTTGTTTAAATACTTTGCTAATCCATTTCCCCTTGGGTAATAATTTGCATAGTATTTGAGTTTAATCCATTTTTCAAAGGCATACCGAGTGAGATCAATAGAACAAAAATAAGATGCATTATCGAAAACCAAAGAATATGGAACCCCAAACCTAGTGACAATATTACTCTCCAGAAAGGATATCACTGAGTTTGTATTGACATCTCTAAGGGGAATTGCTTCTACCCACCTGGTGAAATAATTGGTTGCAGTAAGGATATACCGGTGTTGCAAGGAAGAAGGATGAGTAATAGGAATAACAAAATACAACCTCCATTGCTGAAAGGGAAACTGGACGCTGATAGGTTGGAGGGGAAATGCATATTTCTTTACCTTACCAGCACATCTTTGGCATGATTCACATTTTTGGACAAAAACATATGCATATTTAAATAAGGTTGGCCAATAATAGTCAGCTCTCAGGATCTTGTGGGATATTGTTTCTCCTGAATAGTGTCCTCCTGCAGGCCCTACATGCAATTCCATAAGACATTGTCAACTTCTGCCTTTTCAAAACGCCTAAGGAAAACACCATCATAATTTCTTCTAAAGAGTACACCATCAATAAAATGATAAGGTGCAACTCTTAATCTTAAAGCTCTGCACTTCTTGAAGTCTAAGGTTTGAGGAACATACATATGAGTAAGAAAAAACCTAATGTCATCATACCATTCAGAGACTCGAGCAGAAATAACATTTACAATATCCTTAGATATATCTTCCTCTTGTTTCCATTGTAGTTCCTTCTTAGGATCATTAGATTGGGAAGCTAACAAGCACAAGCCTTGTCATTTGAAAATTTTGGCAGGCTTGATATCCAAGTCGTATTCTTGGAGCACAGTCATTTAATGGGCACACTTTTCTCCAAGTTCTTTCTGGATCAAGTCATTCCTTATGGCTGCATAAGGGACAATTAACTTCGTCCTAGATTTTAGTAAATATGGCCTGAAATGATTCACAGAATTATAAAATGTATAACCTTATTTATCAATCAGTGAGTAATTCAATTCAACTCATTTAAATTTAGAGCTCATGAACGAAATGGGAGTTTCAACATCCTCAGCTTGTTTTTGCATTAAGACAACATCATAGGAAAAGTCTGTGGCAAAAGTATATAGAATAAAATCTTTTTCAATGTCCGGGATCATCAATGCAGGAGCATCTGTGATCACTTTCCTAATCTTAGCAAGCATCTTTCTAAATGTCAGACCATTTAAACTGTACATATTTTTTGATTAAATATTGTAATGGTCTAACCATATGAGCAAAATTGGGTACAGACCTTCTGACAAAATTGATCATACCTAGGAAGGAATGCATGGATTTTTTTGAACTTGGAAGCCCAATTTTGGCAATCGTGTCCACTCTTTTGTGATTGATAATCATTCCATCTTTTGAAACAATGAATCCCAAAATATTACCTTCCGTGACCGCGAAAAATGGACTTCTTCGGGTTCAGCGAGTTACCGCACTTCCTGCATCTTTCAAAAACTTGTCTAAGAGAAAAAAAATAATCATGCCTCTTTTTAGAATATATATTAATATCATCGAGATAGACTACCACATAATTATGCATTAATCCTCTTAAATATATATCCATAGCTCTTTGGAAAGTATCACCTACATTAATCAATCCGAACGACATTCTTTTGTAAGCAAAAGTTCCCCAAGGTGTTCTGAAAGCAGTTTTAAGTTGATCAGGTGGGTAACCAAAACCTAATTGTAACTAGAGAAACCATCTAATATGGAGAACATTTCAACACCTGCAACCTTTTGCAGTATTTGTTCCATTGAAGGAACATGGTAATTACTGTTTTCAGATGCTTTATTCAGATTCCGAAAGTTCACACACAATATTATTTCCCCATTCTTTTTACAGATGGGGACTAAGTTTGAAATCCTTTGAATATGTCTCACGGGAAATATAATCATAGTTGTTAACAATTTCTTGAGTTCTTTCTTCATAGATGGTTCAAGAATAGGGTGCAAATTCCTCAATTTCTGTTGATAGGTTTTGACAGTAGGATTCATGGGAATGTTGTGTTACATGATTTTGGTGTCAAAGGTCTTAAGGTCATCATATGTCCAAGAAAACACATCCTTGTACTCCTTGAAGAGTTTAATCAAAGTCTTTTCCTCATCAGGTAGACAATTAATCCCTATATTTATTAGTTGAGGATTTCGCTCAGTTCCCAAATTAACATTATTGTAATTTAGAGAAGAACTATGTGTCTTACAGTTACTTGTATTATTGTATTTGTCCTGTAAGTCATAACATTTCTCTAAATTTGTTACTGACTTTCTTCGAATGTGCTTATCTTGCACACACTTCCTTGCATTGAGCATAGGTATGTTCCACTGCTTGAAATTAGATTGCTTGACTGTGAAATTTGTTTCCTCTCCTTTGCACAATAAGCACATTTTGTTATTTTTCAATATTTATAATATGAAAAAGACCAATTTTTTTTTTGAACATGAAGTGATATTGTCTTATATTAGTAGCTATTGCGTCGCCTTCGAATAAAGCACATTTAATGAGTTTATTCATCATGGGTTGGGTTTCTATTATGACCTTAGGAGTTGTACTCGTTATTCATAGTTTTGTCTATTGACTAGTTAAGGTTCTAGTCCCTATGGATCCTCTATTGATGCCTCCTATGTCACATAGTTGTCCTAGTTTGTACATTGAGTCTATGTTTCCTAAGTGTCTCCATCTGCCTCACGCTCTTGTTTGAAGGAATTATTTAGCCTAAGTTGTCCATTCCTTAGTTATCTTGACTCTACATGTCATCCATTCCTGATACATCATAGAGGTGTGGTCCTACCTGGCACCCTTGGCCTACTTTCATCATTGGTAGTTGACCTTAAACTCAGTACATGACATCTCATCATTGGTCATTGAATGAGTGGTTTCCCTTGTGTTCCATGACAAGAAATATATTCACACATTGGGATTCATACCATGTCTTGGATTTCATTAGACCCTATTGGTGGTTTCCTTGCCTCTCTTAGTAGTTTTCATCATTGGATTCTATTCAGAGGGTCTCTTTCGTATGCTACTTGCACCCGGTATGTGCAAGACACGCACATGGTTACTAGTTCGTGTACATATTATTCGTTCGATTTATTACAAATTATCCAACCTTGATGTGTACCTCATGTTGGTTTATGGGGGATTCCTTAATTCCCTCCTTCCAACGGCTTCCATTCCATCGACTTTAGATAATTTATTATGGATTTGGGATCTAGATTCAGTTGAGTGCCTTGAGACTCACAGTCATCAGTGGCAGGTTCTCTCACCATATACAGATTTGGGAATACATCAATGTCCCATGATCGATGGCTACTTCAAGTGTTTGACCTCAACACCTCTATTCACACTTGTTGAATTCACTCGGTAACTTGACACCCATTTTCATCATCCATGGGTTGTCTCATGTTTGTTGATGGTTACATCAATAACCGATAATTAGATGATGTTTCATCATGTTCAACCTCAACACATCAATTCATGTGATGGGACATGTATCATCGATGATTTGTGTATAATACCTTAGAGTACGGTGGCATTCCATATATGTCGCTACCTTGATCGCAACAGTACCTATGGGATTTCGGTTCTCATACTAGAGCAGTGTACCTTGTTATGTACAAGATGTATTTATTCAATATGGAGACCAAAATACATTGTGTATTATATGTGGCTATGTCCAGTTATGACATATTATTATTATTCCTATTCTTGTTGTGGAAATTAAGCCCAGTCCTAGTACAATTGAACTCAAAAAAATTACTAGAATACATGCATAGATCCACTCAAATTGGAGACTGAAATTGGTGCAAACACTAACTTGCATTGAATAAGTTTACACCATCCAACCTTTTTAATGCAGTGGCTGTCCAAATAAATAATTACATCATATGTTTGAAAGCCTAAGAAGGAAAGTTCAATCCTTACAATTAGCAGGCTTACTAAAGTAAAAAATCCCCACTAGGTGCATAAAACACTTTCCAAAAAATTCAAGGCGGTCACAGATTAGATGAATAAGGAATTCCATCTAATGAATGATGGAAATTCAATGGAAACATGCTTTTAGGATAGAAAAATATGGAGGATGAGTTGGGAAAAAAGAAGGTAGTTTCCATGAGACTAGCTTTTACCTTTTCCACCTTAAACCTTTAAAAGACAGTCCAAGTCCGAGAAAGGAAGGAAAGTGCACTTACTAATCTAGGTAGTTTGTCTAGTTAGAAGAATGTTATCCAAAATCTATGTGGGGTTATCCTATGTGTAAACATGGGAAGTGTTGACTAAGTGGTGCAAGTGAACGCCAACTACCTAGTCTAGAACCTAGGAAATTAATCATGGAGATTAATAAATTATATCCTATGTTTGGAGATGGATTTTTGAGTATTCTAGCACCCCTTTAATCCTGAATTATGTGAAATATGTGAAATATATCATATATATAGGTCCTAACAACAAGGATTAGTCACCCTTCACATACTACTTGTCCACAAAAACAAGGAAAGAAGGAAAACCTAATGGAAAAAAACCTTCCCTCAAAACATGGACATGAACAAAATTTTGTCAAATATTGTCTTCAATATGTCTTCACCATGTGAGAAGGTATCCCAAGAAATGATTTGATATGGTTGAAAATGATTCACAGATAATTCTTTGGTGAAGATGTCTGCAACTTGCTTAGATGGTGCACAATAGTGCAGAGCAATGATCTCATCATGCACAAGTCCTCTGATGTAGTGCATATGGATCTCTATCTGTTTGGTTTGTTGCCTATGAACATGGTCGGTTGAGATTCAAATATCACTATGGTTGTCACAAAAAATGACTATGTAAATGCTAGAATTAATCCCAAACTCTCCAAGTATTCATTGCAACCACAAACATTGAGTAGTTGCATTCACAACTCCTCTGTATTCTGTCTTTGTTGAAGAAAGTGAAATGGCACTTTGATTTTTAATTGACCAGAAAATTGGTCCATATGCAAGCATAAAAACATATCTATAAGTTTATTTTATATCAGTGCTATCTCCATCCCAATAAGAACCAGTAAAACCAACTAAATCTAGATCAAAATTGCCAACATAAGGAATCCCATGTGTCTTGGTTCCTTGCACAAAATGCAAGATTCTCTTTGCTTCCTGTTACGGAGAGAAATTTCTATGGCTTGGGGTACCACAACAGATAGTTTGACCCCAGAAATCAATCTTTTCCAATATGCAATAGAAAATAAATGTCTAACACTAAAGGATCAGACCTCATACCTTACTCCGGGCGGTTGAAGTAGATCCCCGTTGAGCTTTCCAACTTCAGTTTGAATTGATAAATTACTTCCTCAACAACAAGTAAACAATACAAGCATACTATATATCATGGTGTTAGATCTATTCTAGCATATATAATCAACAATGTATAAGCATTTGAAAACATCCCATGGATAAAATATTCATTCAAACACACATTATTGGGCAGGAAAAGATATTTCTATTAATATAACTCAGAGATTACAATAGATACAACCTCTGTCGGCACGTCTGCGAATCAGAGAAACTGAATCCCCCACTTGGGCCTCCACCACCTCAATCCTCCATCTCTTGATAGCAAGCTCACAAGCAAAAGGCAAGCTCGGGAAGAACACAAAAGTTCTCCAAGGGACAAAGGGATGCAGACTCAAGCATAAGTTCTGGCAACAATGGACTATAGTTTCTTTGCTCTCAATTCTCTCATATGCCTTCAATGTACCATAGAGTTCCTTATATATCTTTTCAAAGGGATAATGAAAGGTCGAATCTGAGCGATCTCAAGGCATAGGGAAGACCAGGAGTCAAGTGAGTCAGATCCATGTCAAGGAAAACTCCAAAAGGATTTGGATTTTGTACACATCCCAATGTACGCGGTTTTAGTGGTCAAACCTGTGTATATACGCTATTAACGGATTAAAAGTCACGTATAGCATTTTTCACATGTTTTTAGGGATGGTCAAGGAAACATCAAAGGACAAAAAATGGTCCAAGGGGTCTAAGGAGTCTGCAGAGGGACAGGGGAAGGCCATACAAAGTGTGATTCACATGGAGTGGTAAAATCAGCTATAACAGATGCCCCCTAATGTGTGAGGTTAGAGGGGTCATACGATGTCCGAAATACATTATAAGTCCATCCCAGAAGTGGAGTGATGAAGGATCCCAAATGGAAGACCAACCACCCAATCAACATAGTACAATGATACAACTTTGCACATACTGCAAATACATATAGCAGTCCCGGATACATAAGAGTACAATGGCCATGAATAGGCATGATACAAGATATCACATAAGTGGTCATTGCCACGTACAATATACATAGATCAGAATCTCCATGATGAAGATATACAAAGGGCCATGATCTCCATAATGACTAAAGATATAATAGATCAAGATCTCCATAAGAGCTAGAAATGTCTGACATATAATGTAATCAAGTCACGAGAGCTGAAATCTCATGAACAATGGCACGATTAAGGAGGTAGCATATAAGAGATGCCACCAATCTGGAAAGTCTTCTACACAAACCGCTACGAGTACATGTCCTACTATGTGAATAGAGGTGTCGAGGTCGAACATAGTAGTCCATCGTCTGATTACTGGTCATTGATGTATACTGTTAACAGACTCGAGATCACCCACCGATAATGAAAATGGGAATCAAGGTACTAGAGTGCAAACTAAAAAGTGTGAATAAATGTGTTGAGGTCGAACACTTGAGAGGATCCATCGATCAGGGGACATTGATGTATTCCCAAAGACTGTCGATGGTGAGAGGACCTGCCACTAATGACTGCAAGTCTCAAGGCACTTAAAATGACTCTAGATTCCAATCCCAGAATAAATGATCTGAAGTTGATGGGATGAAATCCACTGGAAGGAGGGAATTAAGGCATCCCCCATCATCCAACACGAGGTACTCAACAAAGCTGTATAATGTGGAAGGACTCGATCAAAAGGTGCACGAACCAGTAACTGTACCGGGAATGGTCGACATACAAAGTCAAGATAACTGAGGAATGGCCGACTCAGGCTTCAACTTCCTTCGAACAAGAGCATAACGACGTATGGTGACTAAATAAAGGCAGCATAGATTCGATATACAAATTGGGACATCTTTGTGACACAGGAGGCATCGATAGAGGCTCCATGGGGACTGGAAGCTTAACCACTCGGTGGAGATAAACTCAGATAAATAAATACAGCTCCTAAAGTCAAACTATAAACCCAACCAATGGATGTGATATACAGTGCTATGCTCGAAGGCGACACGACTCGATAGCTACCAAATATAACATCTTTCCTTGTCCGAATTTTTGGTTTTTTGATTTTTTTTTGGACTTTTTCAATTATTTAAAAAGCTTGAAAAAGAATAAAATTGCTTTATAGTTACATACTAGGAGGAGACGAGTGTCATAAGGACAAACAAACTAGTTCTAAGCAGTGGAATATACCTATGCTCAATGCAAGGATACATGTGTAGGATATTGACACTCGGGGGAAAATCCCCTCCCCGTAAAAAGGGAAACAAGTTGCAAAGGATATAAAAAATGGCTCTGCATGGCTAGACATGAGACAAGCTCGGGCTATATGGCTGAAACGCAATGTCAGGTAAGCTGGCATAAAGCTCAATAAGGCAGGCAAAGCTCATGATAATGCATTCACAACTTGACATGAGGGAGTCCTGAGGGAAATAGGCCAAAAAAAGATCAAGAGGAGTATGAGGCTCTTGCGAAATGTCATGGCAGTAATGATACAACAGACTTCCACACCCTAAAGGAGAAAACGTCAGCATGGGCACCAAATGCAAATAAGGTGCTAAATAGGGCACCCATGTAAGGGGAAGCTCTACCACTCATATCATGCCACTTCTAAAATAACAAGAAGGTTTCGTGACATAATAGAGTGGGTTCGTACCTAAGGTTATGATGAAATGGTCATAAGGTCATGCAAAATGCAAAGGATGATGAAACCTAACCTATATGCCAGTTTAGACATGATACCTGAGATCGGCACGAACAATCCAACGACTAAAACGACACCGAAGAAGGTCCTCTACATCATGAATTATGTCAAAAACGATCCAAAATGGTTAGAAATTATCAAAACTATAGGAAAAGGGGGTTCTATAAATAGTAAACAATTCAAAATATTATAAAACATTTGAAACTTTTACCCATTTGAGCTCAGATTTTCAACAGCGAATTCTAGGAGATCCAGCCAACGGAATCCACTACCGTTTCTTCCAGGTATTTGCCCATGCTCTTCTCTTTCATTTTGATGCAATTTTTGTCAAATTCCATGGTCAAGTAAGCTTTATAGGCCAAACTAAAAAAGGCACTGTGGCCCACGCGTAAATCGAGGGTTTTACCATTAATAGGGATGGATATACGCGGAAAATTCCCCCATACCCGCGTACATACGCGGATGTTTTGAAAAAAGTCACGTACGAGGCCGTGTATAAGGATTTTTCAATAATCTAATGGGAAAATTTACAATTTCTTATGCAGGATGGTCCTAGAGTGGAGAGAGCATGAACATGGTGAGGTAGAGGAGGTAGTAAGGGCCGATTTAATGGCTCAACAAGCTCTACGTGCATGTGGACTCTATAAGTTTTGGTGTCTTGGTGGCTTGAGGGCCAAACCAAGACTATTACAGATACTGGTGGATTACTGGGATCCAGACTCTGAGTCCTTCCAGATAGATGGGATGTCCCTCACTATAGAGGTGGAGGACATATACTTCATTACTGCGCTTTCTCGACGAGGGGAAGTAGTGAACCTTCGTTCTCGTGGTGGGCCAGGAGGTGGCCTGACAATAGACGAGTACATTGCGGTGTACTACTATCCAGACACAGAGAAGGTGGGGAGTTAGGTCCCTACCAACGCTATACAGGTGCTGGGCCTAAAGGCCATACTATTGACATTGGGCAGGATAGCAGGCTTGGCATCACTCCACTAGGACTCACGACCTCTTATGCAATGGAGTGCATGAGACCCACAATTTATGACTAGAGCACTACACTACTGAGCAACATGAAACATCAGCTTAGTGAGTGTAAGGCAGGAAGAGTGCGGAACTTCGGGTTCAGCAGTATACTGAGCGTGTTCCATGATTGAGCCCCAGAGTGGACGTTCCTCTTCACGGGGTTCGAGATCCAGCCCAACGGCGTTGGGTAGATGCGATGCGCATATTGGGGGGAGGTAGGGTGGCCAACCCCTATCCAGCTAAGTTCTTTCCATGGTGGCGATGACAGATAGTTTCCATCGATGACTACCCCTATGTGGGGATATATTTCCAGGGGGACCCGGACATGCCGCTACCACCAGGATCGGCATATGGCGATATAGGTAACGAATCTCGACCCTCTCTTTTTAATTTTTTTTTGAGTTATTTAATTTTTTGTGTTTTCTGATTATATGGAATCAAAAAACATATTTTTGCATGACAATACATAGTGACATCTACCATTTGTGTGCAGATGTGGGACCACGGTGGCCGGAAGGCTTCCCTCATCATAGACGAAGGGGAAGAGGATATGATATCATGGGTGTGGATGTGGAGCGGATGCTCTAGAGAATTCATACCAATTTTTTGAGGCTGACACATAGGGTTCCCATGGCGCAAGTCGAGGATTTGCCTGAGGCTATGCAGTGCCATGTGGTGGGTGTACCACGCGCATGGGCGCGATTATTCCGATGGCTAGCTAGAGCCGTAGTGACCTTCCATGATCACAACCCCCCTCCTCCTCCAAAGGATTAGATACCTGGGAGTCTATATATTTTGTATTACATTGTATTATATGTTGGTGGCTTGAGAGCCCCAATTTTGTATCATGACACTATGTATTATCACATTTTGGATGTTTATATAAAAAGTTTTATGGTGATCGGTTTATTTATTTACATTTGTAAAAATTGTGTTTGTGATGAATTTATTGTGAATGAAACAAATGCCAATCTAACATGTAGTTAGCATATGAGTCAGCAACTTGATTATTAATTCTTGGAATGTGTATATATGTTATATTGTCAAATTACCGTTCTAATAATCTCACACGTAAGAATCTTCTTAATAACGTCGGATCTCTAACATGGTACAAACCATTAAGCTGTGAGACTACTAACTCCGAATCAAGACATACCTCAAGAGAGAGAACGCCATGCGAGATGGCATCCCATAGAAGCTCAATAACGGCGCTATATTCAGCAACATTGTTGGAAGATGGCCGGAGACATACGCCTCCTAAAGACAGTACCTGACCCATAGGAGTATAAATCACCCAAGTAGCATAGGCTGAGTGTTGAGTGTGATGGCTCGCACCATCTGTGAATCCTATGTAGGTGGAAGATTCTATTGACATATGCCAAAAGAAACGAAAACTAATCACAAACCCAATCACTATAAGAAAAAGACCTAACTATGAAAAATTGTACACTAATATACAATAAGCATCCTTGGCTGAAAATCATGCATAGCACCCATTTCTAGGCTCCGCCAAGGCCGTTCCCTCACAATCCACTAACTCATAAGCACCCTTCTCTAACACACGTTTGACCACATAAGGACCCCACCACATAGGATTAAATTTTCCTGCCCCCAAGGGTTCTTTCGGTTGATCCCACAAAAGGACCAAGTCTCCCTCACTAAACCTCCTTGGATGGATAGACTTATCGTACTAGACCTTTACGTGACGTTTATTGACTTCTAGAGCCACCAAGGCATCCCGATGCTGCTCATCAAGTTTCTCAAGGTGGACCAAATGCTCCTCCAATGGTGAAGTGTATGGTAAGAGTTCTACAGCTAGCTTCAAAGAAGGAATCTCGCATTCAACCATCAATATCGACTCTACTCCATGTACAAGTTGATATGGAGAAAAACTGGTGGCAGTCTTAACAACGGTTCTATACGCCCACAAAGCAGGATATAACATGATGTGCCAATTATTCTTGCTTTGTGCGATGGTTTATTGGAGAATGGATTTGAGTGATTTATTCACTGCTTCAACCTGTCCATTCACTTGAGGGTAGTAAGAAGAGGAATGATCTTGCTTGTACCCTAACTTTGATGCCAACTCTTCCATCATACGGTTCTGAAAGTGCAAGCCATGGTCAGTGACAAGCTCTTTCAGAATTTTGAACCAAGTAATCATTTGGTTGAATACGAAGTGGGCGGCTATCTCACCATTGGATTTAACTGTAGGCATAGCCTCATCCCATTTTGTGAAGTAATCAACAACCACTATAATATGATGGTGCCCCCCAACCGAAGCTGGGTTGCAATCCATAAAATCGAGCCCCCACTTAGTGAAGGGACCGGCGGTGATAATGGGATGTAATGGGGCAGGTTTCAAGCACATATTACATGTGAACACCTGGCAAGGGTGGCACCTCTTGACCGCATCTACACAATCCTTAAAGATCGACGGCCATAAATAACCCGCTCTTAAAATCTTTTGAGCTGTAGAAATCCCAGATAAATGACCTCCACACGCCCCTCCGTGGCAATCATTCAGCACTACCTCAACCTCTTCATGAGCTAGACAACGTTGTAAAATGGAATCTACCCCACGATGGTACAAAGTGTTATCCACTATGAGGTAGTTCTTAGAGACGTGATGTAATCGTCGTCGTTCATCTCGTGAGAGGTGAGTAGGGGTCTTCAATGTTTGTAAATATATTATGATATCCCCATACCATGGGTCTAAATTTGAGATTAAGAAGATGTGTTCATCGACAAACATATCTTCACAAACCAACTCCTCAGCCTCGCTCGGGAAATTCGATATAAGCTCTGCAAAATTTAAAGACTTCTTCGATTTTGCCGAAACAAATTTGAGATCGAATTCTTGGAGAATGACAATCCATTTATTATATTTTCCCCCAATCATCCTTATAGTGAGGACAAATTGAAACATATTGACATGGGATACAACTAAGGTCTGGCGAAGGAGAATATAATGTCTCAACCGCTGAACCACATGTACGGTAGCTAAAGCAATCTTCTCGACATGAGAATAATGAATCTCTGTGTCAATGAGGTTCCGGCTCAGATAATATATGATATGCTCTTGGAGCTCCTCATCCTCTTGAACCAAAACCATACCAATCGTCTCCATGGACGCGACCACATAAAGTAGAAAGTCATGACTATAGTCCAGGGGACTAATCACCGGGGCCAATGCTAGGGCTCGCTTGAGTGCATCAAAGGACTCCTGGGCTTGCTCATCCCAACAAAAGGGGGTGTCCTTCTTTAATAGACGCATGAAGCCTCTAGTCAAATTGGAAAAGTTGACAACAAATCTTTTTAATAAGTTTGCCATGCCTTGCAAACACTGAAGATGACGAATATTCTTCGGGGGAGACAACTGAAGTATTGCCTCAACCTTCAAAGGGTCGACTCTTATACCCTCTTTAGAAATGATGAATCCTAACAAACGACCCGACTTCACACAAAATATGCACTTATGAGGATTTAATCTAACCAAATAATTCCGACATCTTTCGAATACCAATCTCAAGTGATAGGGATGACGCATTCTCATACGAGAATGATAAGCAAGGTCATCCAAAAATACTTCGATAATTGACTTGAGATCATGGAAGATCAAGGTCATCGCTCGCTGAAATTTAGCTCCGGCATTTTTAAGGCCAAAAGGCATTTTTCGATATGCAAAAGTTCCCCAATGACAAATAAATGTAGTCTTATGTTGGTCCTTAGGTTTAATTTGTATCTGATTATGTCCGGAAAATCTGTCCATAAAGGAAAAAACCTCGCTACCCGCACACTCATCCAAAATATGATCAATAAATGGTGTGGGGCAATTGTCGTTAGGACAGGCACGATTCAAATTGTGGAAATCGATACATATGCGGATCGCTCCCTGCTTCTTATCCACTAGAACGGGGTTTGAAACCCACTTCGTCAAGGGAATGGGATAGATAAAACCGTATTTTAACAACTTCTCTATCTCTGCCTTAATGGCGGGTGCTTTCCTAGGATTCATCACACGCAAGCGTTGTCAAACAGGCTTAGCGTTGGGATAAGTCCTAATCTCGTGCTCGACAATACGAGGGTCGATACCTGGCATTTCGTCGTAAGGACCAATAAAAAATATCACGAAATTATTTAAATAGCTCAGTGTATTCTAGAATCTCAACATGGGAACATTCCGCCCCAATATAGACATTCTCTATCCTGCCAGGATCACGAGAGATGTAGATAGGAATCGTTGAAAATATGTTTGCCATGTTTTCATCAGCCATCTGACCAGGAGAGCTTAACGGAACCATAGGACTACCAACTCTCTTACTAAGAACCGTGCTAAAGTCCTCACGCTCCAAGTGGTCAAGCTCAGGAAGAAAGTACGATCTATGATGGAGTTCCTCCCATGGTGACTCAACTCTCGAAATAGCCTTAATAATCGCTTCATCTGAAGGGAAAACCATATCAAGGCAGTCGTGGGCGTGAGAAGACTGTACTGCCCATGCCAGGAGCACATAAGGGTCCTTCTCCTCTGTCCGCGAAGAGGAAGGACTAGGCTCTGTAACACACTTGAGATTAGCTTGATAAGCTATCATAGTTGCAGGAAATGGCACGTTTGTCACGATGGACTCACTCGGAGTACTCGATGTAGGAATAATCCAAGGATATTCCATATGACTCATGCAAAAAGACACCGATCTCATAGATGTCAAACCCTCACCAGAACTAGATCCTATCATAAGGATCCGTGCAGAAGAACTAAAACTTTCCATGAGGGATGGATACATGCCTACACCCACACTCCCATTTGCCGGCTGGGAGTGTTCAACAATCGGGATTGAAGCTCCCAAAGATGCAGTAACAGACGGATTCTTGAATGTCGTTTGATCAATCGTTACTATCTTCCCGTTATGTGGAAAGCATACAACGTGGAATAGGGAAGAAGCAACGGCTTGCATACTATACATCCAATTCCTACCCAGCAAGAGATTGTAGTCAAGGGGTGCATCAACCACCTCGACCTCTATCGCAACGGTCTTCCCTCCGAAACGGACTTTAAGGGAAGGAAGGATGCCGTGCGGCCTAAACGATCTCCCATCGAACGCAGTTAACATGGTCGCTGATTTAGACAACTCAGGGGAACCTAGACCCTTCCAACATAATAAAGACATCATAGAAGCAGCAACGCCTTCGTCAATCACAGTTCGCTTGACAGTCATATTAAGACATTCTACGTGAATCAAAAGAGACACATAGTAAGGAAAGCGAGGCTAAATTCCTGCGGTTTCAAATTTAATCATGGAGGAAGAATCATCATCATTCACACCAAGGGAAGAAAGCAACGCCTTCCTTTGCGAAGGACAACTATGAAGCACTTCCAATGCAGACATCGCACAAGGAGTATGGCCCAAATCCTTGAAAACTGAATAGTTCTGGGCAGCTTGGGCATTTGGATTGTGCCCCGAATGCTTAAGGACTCCCTTAGGAATTCGAGGTGCAGTTTCAGGTTTATCCATAGGTTTCTCAATACGCAAAGGGGACCTTAGTGGATCAGGCTCTTTGCCTGGGCTGGGTTGTGACGAACCATAATCTTTCGCACAGGTCACAATTTTTGCAGCACGTACCATGTTAATGCAACCAGGACCACTACCCTTCAGAGGATCTTGATCACCACCAGACTGGTCATGGGACCTCGAGTTCATATTTTGAGGTAAAGGGTTAGTTAGCACAGCTGGGCCCTGTGCCAAGAATCTTGAGGCCTCATCGATACGAGGGCACAAGTAAGTGAGGTGATCGTCCTTACATAACTTGTAAGGGAACTTAATCGTACATTTAGCTTGCTTGTCCCCCCTAGCATTACAACCGTTCTTGTCATTACTATTAGCATTCTCATTCTTATTCCCACCCTTATGATTATTTTTACCCTTTTTTCTATTCCATCCGGGCTGCTGGTTACCCTTTTGGTCCAACGATTGCACTGAAAGTACACTCGTCGTTTGGGCGGGTTGAGATAAAGCCATAGCTTGTCCCAGAGCAGATAGGTTGATTGACAATTGACTAACTTGTTTTGCAACTGAATCCGCAGGTTTCGCACTTGCACAACCAACAATTCCATCCGCATGTGGTCCAGGTTTGACTCTGGGATCGAAACTAGAACATGGAGCATTGAGAATAATCTCATATAACAAACCGAACTGAGCGTAAATCAATTCCAGTTCCTGCGCCCTAAAAATCTCTTGTTCCTCATTCTGTACTCTGGATGTAGAAACATCCTTCGCTATATATGGCAATAACGACTTGAGGAACCATTCAAGGAGGAACTCCGGCAGTATAAAGGCTTTAATTAACCTCTTCCGTCTACGCCACTCTTGGATATGATCTGAGATATGTGTGGCTTTATCCTGCTGAAATGTCGACAAGAGTTTAGAAGTAATGTCATAACGCATTTGTAGCTGGAAGTGGTTAAGAAAAGTCATCGCAAGGTCGTCGAACCAAGCGAATGCCCCCCTAGATAGATCTATATACCATTTCGGGATAGGACCCGTAAGGGTGGGTTGAAATAGCCTTAAACAGATGGAGTCCTGATGTAAGGAATTCGAAGAGCACCATAGGTGAAATGTAGTAACATGTTCGCTTGGATCCTCTCCTGGTTTGCCCTCGAACTTAGGTATGTCCGAGGGAATCTTAGTAGGGACAGCCGACCAAGCCGGGTCATTAGCTACATGATCGTTCGTCAATCTCGACAAGTCAGGAAGATTCAGCGTCGTAAGGAAAGGGAGCCTAGGATTTTGAGGTCGATGGACCACTCCCTGATAGGTCTGATTCGTATAGGTCTGATTACCACCATGGCCTTGGCCATAGTGCCCTCCTCCCATATGATCCGTATAGGGTGGCATGGAAGCACCATAGTGTGGTGGAACTTGACTATTAGGAGCTACGAAACTGTAATTAGGAGAGTAAGCAGGTTGTTGATACCTGCCCCCATAAGGTGAAGAACCCTATCCATACTGCGTCCCATAATAGGGGCCATAAGTCATCGCATGAGATGTCCCATGAGACACTCCGTAAGTAGGAACATACGTTATGGAAGTAGGAATATACACTCCAAAAGTAGGAACGTGACCTCTAGAAGTATGAGCATGACCTCCCGAAACAATGGGCGGTACATGAAGCTGAGACACTACCGGTCTAGTAACCGCAGTACGTACATGACTCATAGCAACGTTTCTTCCCGAAGGACCACGTGAATAAGGTGCAGGGTGAACATTTGAAGAACTAGGGATAGAGGACGGAGGGACCTATGTAATAATGTACGTACTATTCCCTATAGTCACTCATCTCAGATCTGGTATCCTAATAGAATCACTAAGCCTACACCTAGGAGGAATATGTGATGTAACTTCCACCACTGGGATGGAAGGTGCAATGTGACTAGTGCTCCCAAACCTGTCCGCATGGTAAGGAATGAGAGTGCCCCCAAGCATAGTGTTAGGCTCGAACTCAGATTCAACATGAAATGCCAAATCATGTGTGGGAAAACCAGACATACCATAACTACTATAGCTAGTACTTGAGGGTTCAAAATGAGTTTCGGCATCCTCCGACATTCCATACCGGTAATGCGTCAATGGGGAATCAACCCTAGAGTGAGTAGGTCTATCATGAAAGGTTCCTATCTCAGAAATCACAGGACCTAACTCAGCCAAGTTGGGTGAAGGATTGTAGGTAGGAGTAAACTCCCCATCTTCCACTTGAATGGGAGAAGGTTGTTTAGGAATACCTTCTATATGGTCTCCCATGGTGTGTGAATCAATGTGTGAAGTAGTCCACCTGGACTGTCTAGGTTTCTCTCCCAATAGAGGAGAAGTAGAAGGAATAAGTCCTACTAAACGACGAGAACAATGAGGAGCCGTACCCGAATCCACAATGACTAAAAAAATAGAAAAGACTCTCTATTTATGCAGACCCTAGGAAAGCTATCGTGCACAGAGCAACCACCAATAAAATCTAAAGCCAAATGCAAGCAATCAAGGGCAGGATAAGTGAGCTCTCTATTGAAGCAGGTATGTCTCTCTTAGGAGAGGCTTGAGACTCCCATACACAACAAATGGAGGTACGTAACCAATTATTGTGGCCCTCAGCTTCAACGCGTAAAGCGACTGTGTTGTCCAACCCCAACCTGGTCGAGACACCCGCAGAATAACCCTTGCAAAGTACCCCCTCGATATCCTAGGTAAGGCCACTAAGGTCACCTCAATATAATCAATGCTCAGGCAGACAGTCGCAGGCGGGATTGACCGTATGGCCATGGTAGCAAAGCTCGAAACTCTCGAAAGAGCCCCCAGATATGAATACAATCCTGGAAATATCTCCGGTGCTAATCAATTATTACTAGGGGTCATCCCAATCAATAACTGCTCACACTGCCTCGTGCTTAATTCCCTTTTGAGAGGAGGATCCTGAGAAACATTGGTTATACCAAGGATTTCACACACTCACTTGGACAGACACATACATGTTGTTGTTTAGTGGTCTTGGAGAATTTAATCACAATGAACTATTCCAAGACCCTAAAACCTAAGCTTGTTGGTGCACCCTAGAAAAGAAAAGAGTGTAGTTCATTTTAATTAAGCGTTGATTTTAATTGGCTTTATTACTCAAAAGAGGGATATGGCCGTGCAACTAATGGTGTTATGACACAACATGAAGTAAAATGCACACCTAACAATCAATGCAAATGCATTGTGTCCATGAAAACAGGGTATGCTACTACGTGAAATGCACAATTTTTCTTCAAATGATGAATGCAAGCTTTCCTATATGAAATCCTAACTAATACTCCAAAGCAAATCTAGTGCAAGTACAATGCAAAATGCAAAATGCAATGCATGATGATAAGCAAATGTTTTTGGATTTTTTGAAATAAAATGAGATACAAAAAACAAAAGAATGATTCTACAACCCCCAGAACTTGCAAGCATACTCAAATAACACTCAAGCAAAGAACTAAGGTAAAAGAAATCTAGTGCACTAATCCCAAACAAAAAATCGAAAATGCCATGACAAGAACCTTAAAAAAAAATTTTAGCCTAAAAAAAACATCTCTGGTCAGAAATAGAGGTATAAACAGACTCAGGCAGTGCCAAAGGAGACTCAGCAATCATCAAACTTCACCCAGCAACCATTTAACTTCCACTAAAAGGAAAAACTAAGGGCATACGCAACTGTTCGCAGTAAACCCGCGTGTATACGCGGAAATCCCAGAGAAACCTGTGTGTATACGTGACTGTGAGTTAAAAACTCGCATACAGGAAGAAAGGTGCATAAAATCAAGGCAAACAGACAAGCTGAGACAAACTTCACACCAATCAGACACTACCAGGAAAACATGCCCCCAAACCCGACACAGAAACAAGATAAAAAGAGCAATTCAAAGTCATTGAATGTCGATAGAACAACCCCCAAAGGACAACTACTAGGAACTCCCCAGCGAAAACCAGAGATTCTGGGTTTGATCCCCAGCAGAGTCGCCAATTTTGTTACGGAGAGAAATTCCTATGGCTTGGGGTACCACAACAGACAGCTTGACTCCAGAAATCAGTCTTTTCCAATATGCAATAGAAAATAAATGTCTAACACTAAAGGATCAGACCTCGTACCTTATTCCGGGCGGTTGAAGTAGATCCCCGTTGAGCTTTCCAACTTTAGTTTGAATTGATAAATTACTTCCTCAACAACAAGTAAACAATACAAGCACACTATATATCATGGTGTTAGATCTATTCTAGCATATATAATCAACAATGTATAAGCATTTGAAAACATCCCATGGATAAAATATTCATTCAAGCACACATTATTGGACAGGAAAAGATATTTCTATTAATATAAATCAGAGATTACAATAGATACAACCTCTGTCGGTATGTCTGCGAATTGGAGAAACTAAATCCCCCACTTGGGCCTCCACCACCTCAATCCTCCATCTCTCGATAGCAAGTTCACAAGCAAAAGGCAAGCTTGGGAAGAACACAAAAGTTCTCCAAGGGACAAAGGGATGCAGACTCAAGCATAAGTTCCGTCAACAATGGACTATAGTTTCTTTGCTCTCAATTCTCTCATATGCCTTCAATGTACCATAGAGTTCCTTATATATATTTTCAAAGGGATAATGAAAGGTCGAATCCGAGTGATCTCAGGGCATAGGGAAGGCCAGGAGTCAAGTGAGTCGGATCCATGTCAAGGAAAACTCCAAAACTATTTGGATTTTGTACACATCCCGATGTACACGGTTTTAGTGGTCAAACCCGTGTATATACATGATTAACGGATTAAAAGTCGCGTATAGCAATTTTCACATGTTTTTAGGGATGGTCAAGGAAATATCAAAGGACAAAAAATGGTCCAAGGGGTCTAAGGAGTCTGTAGAGGGACAGGGGAAGGCCATACAAAGTGTGATTCACCTGGAGTGGTAAAATCAGCTATAACACTTCCCTCTAATGGATTTCATGCGGCTGATCCATATGTATATATTCCACACTCAGTGCATAATAAATATTAGGTCGAGTGTGAGTAATATAGGGAAGACAACCAAATAGCTTCCTGTACAGAGTGTTGTTCACCAAGGGAGTTGAATATGTATCTTCTAGCTTAACTCCTTAGAGGAAAGGAGTCTTGCTTGGCTTGCAATTTTTCATGTTGAAATTATTTAGTATGTCTAAAGTATATTTGGACTTATTTAACTTGATTCTAGAGGTTGATTGTGAAATCCCAAGCCCCAATAATTGGATCAACAATCCCAAATCAGTCATGGAGAAGGCTTGGTTCAAAGCATCCTTCAAGGAGGCAATTTTTCTCATGGATATTTCTGTCATAAAAAATTCATCCGCATACAAGACAATAATTAATATTGAACCATGAATCAAGTTCAAATAGACATTTGGATCAGACTTGCATCTACTGAAGTTTTGAGATAGCAGAAAGCCATCTATCTTGGCATACCAAGCTTTGACAACTTGTTTTAGGCCATACAATGATTTCTTCAACCTGCACACAAGAAATGGATTAGTAACAAAACCTTTTGGATGATGCATATAGGTCTCTTCCTTGAGATCACCATGTAGGAAGGCAATTTTTATATCCATGTGATGTACCTCCCATTGCTTGGATGCAGTGGGAAAAGATAGTCTTATTGAGTCCATATTTGCCACTAGTCTCATTGTAGTCAAGGAATTTTACTTGAGAGAAGCCCTTGCCACTAACCTTGCTTTGTACTTCATACGAGAGCCATCAACAACAAACCCTATTTTGAAGACCCATTTGCACTTCACTAGATTTCGACCAGGTGGGAGATTGACTAGCTCCCATGTCTTATTTTTCTTGAGAAAATGGAAGTATTATTTCATGGATACTTTCCATCTTGTATCATATGAAGCTTATTCATGTGATTGTAAATTGGATTCACTCATCAAATAACACTTCTCAACAAATTTTGGATCTCTGACAGAAAGGGAAATTTTGAATTGATATATTGTTCTCCTGGAGCTATGATCAACAAAACCTTTCGCTATGACTCTACCATTGGAAATATCAATGATTTATACATCATTGGGAGTGAATAAAACTTCTTAGAAGACCCAATGTGGGTCATTTGATAGACTGATAAGAGATTGTTGACAAAAGCTGGGACACACAAATCATTATTGAAGGAACCATGGTTAAGATCTATTCTACCCTTCCCTTTGATTTCAATTTCAGAGTCATCTCCCAAAACAATCTTAGCACCATTCGAAGCATCAAGAGAGGTGAATGCCTCCCTTGTCGAAACAATATTGATTGAAGCTATGGAATTAATGATTAAAGAAGAGGATCTTACAGTGCTTGCTACTAGGGCATGAGCTCTTTCCTTGTCTTCAAAATTTGACCTTTCCTCCTTTGTCCCTTCAAGGAGAGAGATATTGTGCTTCTCAAGGAGTTGATACATCATATCAATTTTTTTCTTCATGCACGAATTCTCTAGATGGAAGCCCCTATTACAATATGCACACTTGCTCATTTCACCTTTTCATTTCTTCTTCTAGGTATTAATCTTGGAGCTTGAAGACCCCTCTTGAGACTTTGACTTGTATTTCTTTTGATCAAGAGGCTTATTTGGATTATCCTTCTTCTTTCCTTTGGAATCTCTACCAACCAAAACTTGGTCTTTGGAAGGTTTAATAATTCCCATCATGACCGACTTGTCTTGCTCTTGGGTCAAATATTCCATGAATTTTGCAAGTGAAGGCATCTTTCAGTTTCAAACAATTAATTTGGTGGCATGGAAGGTCGAAACAAACACCGAGTATTTAGGGCCTAAATTCGAAATTATGGCCAAGACTAGTTGCTCATCCTTCTTTTCAAGTCCACACTGCTTCAGTTGAAGAAAAAGGGCTTTGAACTTGGAGAAATAGTCTTGTAAGGTCTCGAAATGGCTTGGAATCAGTGACATAAGATCATTCTCCAGTTGATGTCCCCTAATTTCATCTTTTTTTCCAAACAAACCTTGAATTTTCTCCCCTACTTCATTTGGTCTGTACAATCCAAGTAGATGGGAAAGAATGTCTCCTGAAATACTGAGACACAAGAGACCATAAACCTCATCCCTACTATTATGCCACTTGATCTTATCATCTACTGCATTAGGAAAGAATTCAATTGTCATGGTCACCCTGTAGAGGCCTTTGGCCCTCAACAAGATCTCCATTTCTCCCTTCCATTCAAATAGTTGACTAAAGTTAAGATTATCTTTTGAGATTGATCCATTACTTTTGCAACTATGCACTTAGTATATCGAATGCGCATCCCTGAGAGAGTGATAATCAATCCCGCAATAGAAAAAAGAGAGGAGAACAATCGAGCTAAAGGAAGGTTCGATACCATGTGGAAATTAAGCCCATTCTTAGTACAATCCAACTCACAAAAATTGCTTGAAGACATGCATAGATCCACTCAAATTGGAGACTGAAATTGGTGCATAAGACTAACTTGCTTTCAATAAGTTTATTATAGCCAACCTTTTTAATGTAGTGACTGTCCAATTATATAATTACATCAGATATTCTAAATCCTAAGAAGGCAATTTGAATCCTAAGAATTAGCAGGCTTACTAAAGTAAAAAATCCCCACTAAGTGCATAAAACACTTTCCAAATCAGTCAAGGAGGAAACATATTAGCTGAATAAGGCATGTCAACTAACAAGTGAAATTCAATGGAATCATTCTTTTAGGAGAGAAAATATGGAGGATGAGTTGGGAAAAAAGAATTCAGTTGCCATGAGACTAGCTTTTACCTTTTCCACCTGAAAGTTGTAAAAAATAGTCTAAGTCTAAGAAAGGCAGGAAATCACACTTACTAATATGGGAAGTTTGTATAGTTGGAAGAATCTTATCCAAAATATGTGTGGGGCACTCCTGGATGTAAACATGGAAAGTGTTGACCAAGTGGTGCAAGTGGAGGCCAGCTGGCTAGTCTGGAACCTAGGAAATTAATCATGAAAATTAATAAATTATATCCTAAGTATGCATATGGGTTTTTGAGTATTCTAACACATGGCCATTGTACTTATATGTACCCAGGACTACTATATGCACTATAGATATGCAACCATGTATACATAGTTATCATTGTATTAGCTAGTGAGTGGATAGTTCTTCCACCTGGATCTTCACTACTCCATTCCCAAGACTATTATAATGTATTTCATCCATTATGTACCACTATGACCTCACACATTATGGGAATCTATTATAGCATGATTTTCCACAACTTATGTGTCATGCCTTGATGGCCTTCCCTTGTCCCTATGTAGACTCACTATACCCCCCTTACTCACTATAGCCTTGATGCTTCAGTTTAACTCTAAAAATACATTTTTGAAGATACACACAGGTAAACAACTATGTAACTCACGTATACACAATTTGCACCATTACTACCTGCGTACATCAGGTTTTATGCTAAAAAACAAAAAATATTTGGATTTTTCCTTATCAAGTAAAGAATATCTTGATCCTTGGAATTTCATATACCTGGAAACACTTCGATTTGAACCTCCATTTCCCATTTGAGGGCTATATATTGATCCATTGTGAAGAATTAGAGGAGGAGAAACTTTGAGAGTAAGAAATTATAGCAAATTTTTTTCCCCATTGCAATATACTTGAGTCTGCATCCCTTTGTCCTTATTGATAGAACCCTTTGTGTTCATCTCCCAATCTCTCCATTGTCTTTGCGAGATTTCCTTGTTATGGAGGATTGAAGTGGTGGAGGCCCAGGTGGAGGAACTTGGTTTCTCGGTTCCGACAAGTTGCCGACAAAGGTTTTCACAATGTATCTTTGTTTTTAATTTAATACAAATATCCATTTTTAGTCCAAATCTCATGTGCAACTTGGTTTATAAATTTGGAGTAAGTGAAATACATATAGGAGGGAAATAAGAATTCAGAATTCCAAAATTAATTAACTCATAGTCTGAAACTACTTTGGATTAAGGGAAGAAAGATGAGATTTTAGAATTAACAATCAAGATTAACCAGGTTGTGGTTCTAGAACACATCATCAACTTTCTTGAGGGAGAAAGATCAATAGTGGTATCATAAGTAGAATCCGTGCCTGCAGAAGAAACAACAAAAGTGCAAATTTCATACTACCAGACCATTCCTTCAAGCTTGATTGTTGAACCTTTTTCTTTGTCTTGTTTGAGCACTTTACTTGAGTTCGCTACATTTATCTTGTTTGGTAACATGGTAGAAGAAGAAGAGAGTGCTTTAAATGAAGGATGAAATGCCACATGTAAAAACAAAAATGAGGTAACTTTTGGGTTTCATCAGTTAGACTTAGAAAATAATGTTAAAATGAATAACATTCTGCCTCATTTTTACCACACTTTCATGGTATGCGATTGAGGATCCAAATTCCTTTTTATTTGAATTTGATATTCTGTGCCATAGTTACAAATACATGAATGGTGCCTGGAAATTAAATTTGTTCCATGTTACTTTGAAGGATTCTTCTCTTACATGGTTAATGGGTTTAAGAGAGTATAGCATTAGGTCCTGGTAGGATATGAAGAAAACCTTCCTTAAAAAATACAAGGAATACTGTAATACTATGGATTTGAACACTGACATTTTCAAGATGTAGCAATAAGAAGATGAGATCCTTGAGGACTATGTTGAGAGATCCCTCTAAAATCTCAAAAAATCCAAACATGGTGCACTAAATAAAGATTCAATTATAAATACTTCTTAAAAGGATTACACGAGGAGTATAATGATTTTATTAACTTCAATGGTTCTAGCAATGTCTCTCAAACCCCCTTTTAAACTATTTGTGATTTATACAGAAAATACTCCAGAAGTAGAGTGGAGGATGGTAAGGTAATTAAAGACACATTTTCAAAATAAAATAAATCTGATGTAGGAGGAGTAACTAGAATAAAGGTCGACAATTTACTATATAATTTTAAAATGGAAATTTTAAGTACTCTTAGCACACAATTAGATGCATTTAAGGATATGAATAAACAAGAAGAAGAAAATTCATCATTATTTATTTTCTATTCAAATTGTAGAAAGAGGCACCCATTGAAATATTGTTTGTTAAATAATGTACAAAATTGTGTGATCTGTGCATAACATTATGCCAAAGAGAACTTCCAATCATTTCCTGAATTACAAGATATTTATAAAGGAGGTGGTGATATGGTATAACCTCTTTACTTTGCTACATAAAGAAGGCCATGGTATCCAAGACAACAAGATACGGCTCTTCACCCTTTTTCACATTTAGGTACATTCTATGCTAATAACTCTCAACAATGGGGTCCTCCTAACCCATGGAAAACATGGCATCCATAGTATTACCAAAACCAACCTTGGAAACAAGGATGGAGAGGGGATGGTTATGGAAATGCTCCCCCACAAAATTTCCCCACACCTTATTCTAATTACCCTCAGTATCCCACACCTATTCCATAAACTTATCCTTAGATGTAGACCCAAATTCATCCTCCCTAGCTTACCATTTCTAAACCTTAACAATTGCAATTTCCCACTGTTATTCCCATAGGTTAACAAGGTTGAAAGTAGAACATCACCAATAATGCCAGAGATCAAATTTTAATGATATTAGAGATATATCGGAATGGAAACTTCAATTCGATTCACATTGTGAATGATTTATTTGTCTTTAACAGGTTATGAACAAATTTACTGATGTAATGGTGAATGATAGAGTAATTTTATGAAATATGGCAAACCAAATAGGAAAATGGAGGTGTGAGAAATGATGAAAACAAATATTTAAACCTAGGAAGAATCAATGGGTGATTTTCCTAAATAAAGATGAATTTCGAATGTACTGAGTTGTAATATACAAAAAATAGTACTCATTGATTCACAGAAGTCCCATTTGGTTATGAATAGTTGTGCCACCCTATCCCATAACTCTTGAATTATTATTCTTAAAAACTCTTCTCCCTAAGAATCTATATGTAAGGATTTGATGTGGCTCCTTAAATCACCCACTTCTCTTTTCAGATCAGAGATATCATCCTCCTTATTGACATCATTTTCCAACTCTACTATTCTGTCATTCTTCTGGTTTATGTCATCTTCAAGAATATTTATCTTCTTTGATCTTTGTTGGTTCTACTGTAGTGTCATCTGTTGGAGTCATTATCAAACCCACACATCTTTATTTGGTCAATTTGGCCTAATTATCCACTCATCCTAAGTTATTGAATTGAATTACTGACATTAGCATCAACGCACTAGCACACTCTTTGACATCAACATCAACACCAATACACTCCTTCAATCAGGGAGGGCAACTAAGCCTTCTCCTTCAATCAGGGAGGGAAACTAAGCCTTCTCCTTCAATCAGGGAGGCTAACTAGGCTTCCTCCTTCAATCAGGGAGAAAATTCGGGTTGATATTATTGTCATAAGAGCACCAATTAGTTAACCGAATGTTGTTTCGCCTAACAATTACTTAAACTGAGTTGGAGAGGCGCCTTTCTCATCTATTTGTCTATTTTGGGATGATTTGATTTAACTGTAATGATTTAAGGTGCCTCCAATAACTTCTGATGAATCAGTTGAGTTCAGTTCACTTCATCAGAGATAAATTGAGTTATATATGTGCCCCCACCTACTGATTGACATGCATCTGAGTTCTATTGAGTTAGACTCGGTCATTACTGCCTTCGATTTAGTTAGGGATCAGTTAGAGTCAATTATGGTTGTGATTAGTGGTTAACTAATGTGTTTAGTGTGGCTAAATGACAACTAAGCCACTCTCATGTATGCAATTCAAATGAAATCCTTGGGATTTTAATTTTCTATCTATTCATGCCAATGTATCACATTGTATATCTACTTTTGATTATTGAATAGATTCTTACACCTACAAGCTAATTCAAGTGTGTTTCATGTCAAATTTTGTGCAATTGATTTTGAATCTTCTGTGAGTTGTTCCTTGGTCCCAAGATTACCGTGACTCAATTTTCACATGGTATGAGAGCCACGACGGGACAAGGATCTTCTTCTTGAACAGATTCCTTGATGGATCTATGATGCAATTTGAGCAAAAAGCTCAAAAATTCCAGCACTGCACCGGAAGCCAAAGGTTTACCACATAAATCCTAAGAAAAGCAATTGTTGATCAAGCTAGATTGATTGACTAAGTTGGGTGTGACACAAACTTGAAAAGTGCAGGCTATCTGACCTTACGATGCCCTTTTGTGTTTTCGCATGTTTTTTGAAAGTCTTTCACTGCATTCTCCACAAGAAAAATGGCCTCTTATGTGGATCTTCTTACTCATTTCAACTACCATCAGTGGAAGGGAGACATGGAGATTCAATTGCATGCCAAAGGACTCTATAGAGTCACAATAGACATTGAGATAGAGCCAAATCATGTTGTGGACAAAGCAAGATACTGGAATAAGATGGATGAAGCTTTTGGGTTGTTGTGCCTTTCGATTTCCAAATATCTTCACTTCCATGTCACTGGATTGAAGTATCCGAAGGAAATTTGGGATAAAATTTCTGATCTCTTTGATAAGAAAGATGGCATGAGGATTTATCAGCTAGAGAATGAGCTGATTTCTCTTCACCTAGGAAAATTTTAAAGTCTGAATGAGTTCTTCACCAAATTCAATCACCTGGTGCTCCAATTGAAGCAGTGTGAAGTGAAGAAGGAGGATGATCAATTCATTCTCTCCATCCTCTCCAAACTTGGTGCAGATTACTTAGTTTTTGTTTCCACATTCCATACCGGGAATCTCACAACCCCAAATTGGAAAATTCCTACTCTCAATGCCTTCATTGAGTCCCTCACAAACAAGCATGACAAGCTTGTGCAGATGGGGATCATCAGATCCTCCAAAGATCAAGCACTGTTTTCTTCGGGGTCCAAATATACGAAGGGTAAGGGGAAGGAAAAAGAATAAAAAGACTAAGTTTGATGCTCCCAAGCCAAAGGAGAAGAGCCAATAGCAACATGAGCCTTCTGACTCAAAGAAGAACAAGAACAAAGGGAACCAAGGCAAAGAAAAGGTCAAGTGTTCCTATTGCGGGAAGGGATTTCACCCTGAACATTCTTGCATGAAGAAAAGCTTGATGAAATGACTCTTATCCTTGAGAGGAACAATATCAATATTCTTGACAGTGTTAGGAAGAGAGATATTCATGATCAGGACATCTAGCTAGAAAGAAGACATGCCCTCATGGAGACTGTTTCGAAGCTTGGAGCTCTCCTTATAGAATCTGGTGCTTCGAACCATATGGTGGCAAGAAAATAATATTTTTCATTCCCAGAATCTGACAACAACATTCCCATCCACATGGGAGATGATTCTCAAGTCATTTCGAAAGGAAAAGGTATTGTAAAACTTGAACATGGTAGCTTTTTTGGTTTTCTGTATGTACCCTCCTTGGCCTCCATTTGTTGAGTGTATATCAAATGAAACACACCAGAGTGCCAAAGATATTTAATTTCATCCCAAATGGTGTTGAGATCTCAGATATTGCATCTGGGAAACTCATTGCAACAGGTCTAGCGAACCATCATGCTAAGACCTATGAGTTTTCTAAGTTTTTGCCGGATGCAAAGCCCACTGCTCTTCTGACTCATGGAAACGAGGTCAGTAGGATTTGGCATGAGAGATTTGGACATTTGAAATTCAAATATTTGCAGCAAATTCAAAAACATTCCATGGTCGAAGGCCCCCCAACCATCAAAACTTCCAGTGGAATTTCTAAAGGTTGCATTGTCGGCAAACACCCTGAGCACAAATTTGATCGGGGAAAGGCAAGCCATGCAACAAGTATTTTGGGGCTGATCCACTCCAACATTAGCATACCCATTACTACAACCTCCCTGAGTGGTTCTAGGTATGTGCTCACCTTTATTGATGACTTCTCTAGATTCAATTGGGTTTTCTTCCTAAAGAAAAAATCTGAGGTTCTTGAAAGATTCACTGAATTCAAGGCATCTGTGGAGAATGCCTCTGGGAGGGAGATAAATTCTCTTAGATATGCTAATGGAGGAGAGTATATCAATTCTGAGCTGCTTCAAAAATTTGCTAAATATGGGATTCAAATCCAGCACTCCATTCCCTACACACCCCAGTAGAATGATGTAGCGAAAAGGAAAAACTGGGTACTCCATTAGCTGCTGACATTTCATGCAGCTTGAAATATATTCAGCCATGTCCTTTTTCATTCCTGGCCTAAAATACTGCTTTCTAGCTGTAGCAATTGTCTTATGATATCTTGGGTGACTAGAATATGGAGCTTGATGGATTTCATCCATAACAACTCTCCTCAAATATGCTACATTTGGAATATAAATTTTGTTCTTATAAGTAAGAAGTACATATTCTTCCAATTTATATCCCTCATACCTCTTCTCAAGACTTTGCTACTAGAATTTGTATTTTACCTGTTCATACAATTCATCTCCAACAATATGACTAACAATCTGCTGCCTCAAATCGATTGGAAAATACTAATGGATGCCACATGCATTTCCTACACCTTCCTGCTGAGTGCATCAACTACCTTATTCTCTATCCCATTTATGTGCTTGATTTCAAAATCAAACTCACATAAAAAATCAAGCCATCTCGCTTGCCTAGCATTCAGAGTAGGGTGATTAAACAAATACTTTAGATCACAATGTTATGTCCTTAGCTCAAATCTTCTGCCCATCAAGTAATGCCTCCACATCTTGAGAGCATGTACTATGGCAGCAAGTTCTAGATCATGAGTGGCATAGTTTCTCTCACGCTCCTTCAACTTTCTTGATTCATAACATATCACGTGGTTGTTTTGCATAAGGACTCCTCCAACACTTGACCGCATGCATCAACACACACCTCAAAATATTTCTCTGGGTCTGCAACTTTCAAGACTGGTGCACTTGTGAGAAGATTCTTCAACTGCTGGAAGCTTTCTTCACACCTCGGTGTCCATTCAAACTTTATCTCCTTCTTTTGCAAAGAAGTGATGGCATGTGCAACCTTGGAGAATCCTTCAATGAATCTCCTGTAGTACCCTGCAAGTCCCAAAAAAGATCTTACATCTATCACATTTCTTGGAGTAGGCCAATTCATAATGGCCTCAATCTTCTCAGGTTCCACAGATATACCCTCTTCTGAGATAATGTGACCCAAATAATGACTTCTATCTCTATAAAAGTCACACTTGCTCAACTTTGCATACAACTTATTATCCTTGAGCAATTGCAATGTCAATCTTAGATGTTCTTCATGCTCTTCCTCATTCTTATAATAAATAAGAATGTCGTCAAGGAAAACAAGAACAAACTTGTCCAAATACCTGATGAAGACACTATTCATAAGGCACATAAATGTAGTTGGTGCATTTATGAGACCAAATGGTACCACTACAAACTCATAATGTCCATACCTTTTTTTGAAGGCTGTCTTATGAATGTATTCATCCTTGATTCTCACCTGATGGTAACCAGACCTCAAGTCAATTTTGGAAAATACCTTTGCTCCTCTCATTTGATCAAAGAGGTCATAAATCCTAAGAAACGGGCATTTATTCTTCACAGTGACTTTGTTTAGCTGTGTGTAATCAATACACAACCTAAGTGTACCATCTTTCTTCTTGACAAACAGAACTGGTGCTCCCCAAGGAGACACACTTGTCCTGATGTACTTCTTCTCTGACAACTCCTGGAGTTTCATCTTCAATTCTAGCATTTCCGGTGTACTCATTCTGTAGGGTGTCTTGGAAATTGGTGCTGCTCCTGGAACAAGTTCAATTGTGAATCAATGTCCCTCTTTGGAGGAAGCCCTGGAATATCATCAAGAAACACATACCTGAATTCCTGCAGCACATGAAAGTCCTCCAACCTAGGAGTTTCTTTTCCTGTTTCCTCCAAAATTTGAGCTGCATACAATTGGAAACCTTTACTACATAACTTCTTCAACTGCATTGCTGAAATCTGCCTTATAGAAATCACCTTTGGAATGCCTCTTACAACTCTTGGGTTTCCTTCTTCATTGATGCATTCAAAAGTCTTATTATAAAAATCAAGCTTTACCCTGTGATCTTCTAACCAATCCATTCCAATGAGAACATCATATGAACTAAGTGGTAGAACATTCAGATCGACACAAGTGAACAATCCTTTCATGGTCAATGGACATTTCTCTACCACTTCACTAGCCTTTCTCTTAGTTCCAGTGGCTAGCTGAACTAACCAATATTTGCTATGCTTCACTTTCTTAAAAGCACAAATGTCCACTACTCTAGGGGTAATGTGACTATGAGTAGAACCAGAGTCAATCCAAATAGAAATAGCTTGCTCAACAATCTTACCTGCAACTTCAACCATAGTTGACTGGTGATCTTCCTGGCGGTCCTCCAGTGTTGCATAAATCCTAGGGACGACCCTTACTACTTGACCCATTGTTTCTTCCTCTTGAATTTTGTAAGCTGGCCTTTCATTCTCATTCTCAAGTGGACAATTCCTGCGCATGTGGGGTCCTCCACATTTCCAACATTGGAGTGGTTCTCTGTTCTGCTGTGGATCTCTTGGATTTTCTCCCACCACTCCAATTGGCTTACTCGCAGCTTGGGATGGCTGATTCTGCTGATTCTTGAAGTTAGAAGGTTTGAAACCTTTCTTCCTTTGGTCATACTTCTCATTCTTCTTGTCCTTCCATGTATTATGATAATCAGGTTTGCCTTTGCTTTACTCATAGCAATACTTAGCTTTCCTTATCACTTCTTCCAGAGTTCTAGGTTCATAAAACTCAATTCTGTCTTTGTAAGACTGAGGCAATCCACTTAGGAAATAATGAACCTTCACCTTTTGATCTTTGATGTACTTGACATACCTCAACAACTCCAAGAACTTATTTGCATACTCTTCCATGGTCTGCTGTCCCAATCTTAGCTCATGGAATTCTTCGATCTTATCATCATAGTACCTGTGAGATAGGTACTCATGCTTGAAATAATTTTGGAACTACTTCCACATAATCTTCCTTTCATTGATCTTCTTTACTTGTCTGAAGTGTTCCCACCATATGGATGGTATTCCAGTCAAATTGAAGATGGCTACCATAGCCTTCATATTTCCAGAGTAGTTTTGGACTTGGAAATATTTTCTCATCCCAAGAAGCTAAGCTTCAGCTTCTTGACCATTCTTTATCTCACCATTGAAGGTAGGTGGCCTTTCCTTCTTAAATTCATCATGTGAATGGTTCTGGTAATGCCTCTTCCTCTCATTCCTATGGGATGAATATCTTGAATCCCCAGTGGATCCTTTAGATTCAGACGACTCACTAGGAGATCTCTTTCTTCTTCTGGTACTACTCTTAATTCCTTCTGGTCTTATTTTTTGGTCCCCAGAGTTCATCCACCTCTGGATGTCCGTTAAAATTTGTAGCATGGTTGCATTTAGCTGATTATAATCCTCCTAAGGCTTAACTAATATTTCATTATCTGCCCTGTAACTTTGAATCTCCACCGTTAGGCTTCTCATGATGGCTGCAAAATCTGGGGGAGTCTCTTGGAATCTTCTCCCATTAGACTCTGTCTCAACATTTCCCACATGGATGTTTTTTCCCATAACACATTTCTCGTGCTCATAGGGATCCTATGCATCATTCTTGTTGAAGGTTCTCATGGCTGAACCACAACTCACTTTGTCGAACTGCACTATTTGGAATACTTCCTTTGAAGGTGACTATGATTCTGCACAATGTGTTAATAAACACAATTGTTAGCTGCATAACATTCACATGAATCATACATTACTTACCTGCATTGGAAACACCATATATTGAAAACTTTGTCAAACCATGGAATTTTATTTTCACAAAGAACGACTGTCTCAGGGGGACGACGAGGGTTAAGGGGGAAATCTGGCGCATAAGATCTTTGCCATTTTTCACCTTTCTAGTCCCTATAAATCCCACTAAAAACCTACAAAGATTCTCTGTTTTGGAGAAACCTAGATTTTCCACCTGATCAACAAACACACCAACGTTATCCGACATGTCGGCTTGACTCACCTTTTCCCTTCCAACGTGTAGGCAAAACTCGTCATTTCTTTCTGATCGAAAAAATCATCAAACTTTTTGGACGTATCGAAAAAACTTACCGAGTTCACCCGACATACATCTGTTACACCGAAATCTTGTACTCTTGATCCATTTGCCAACCCTTTGCTTAATCCCCAAGTTTCTCTTTGCTAAAGTTGATTGAGATTGAGGTTTTTCTTTCCTTTTTTCCCTCTCTAGGAAGGTCGACGCTCTTGTCCTTCATGATAGGTGCGCCAAAGTCACTTTTTCCCTTCATGCTAGGTGTGCCGATGTTGGCGCTCTGTATCCCACTGCTAGGAGCATCGACGGTGCTTTTTCTCTTCCTGCTAAGTGCGTCAATGGCGTTTTGAGGACAAAAAACAGAGCTTCGAGACCATTCTCAAAGGTGGATGATGTGGAGGTCTACCCTTATCATTTAAGTGAGGTGGCATTTGATTCCTAACCTATGGGGAAGATCCCTTAGATCCCTCCTCCTAATCCTCAACCTATTCTATCCCTTTAGCCTTATAAATTGAACCCTCTCTCCATTGTGAAGGGAGGAAGGGCTATGGTACTATTATGCTGGTGGAATTTTCAGATGATCCCCATCATCCTTTGGAGGCTTGGATTGGATTGTTGGATGGAAGATTGTAGCGTTAATGCTAGGTTGTGATGTTCCTTCTCTATGTAATTCTATGTATCTCCTTGATTACATTGATACAAATCTCTTTCCATAAATGTTATTGTGTTAATAATGTTTAGAGCTTTCTCCTTAATGGTTAGCTTAGATCAATTCATGTTTGGATACACATGTACTATTTTCTTGTTTCCATTTGCTTTACAGGGTTTTGCAGCTGAAGATCTGAAGATTCTGGAGTTTGGATCAACAAAGAGAGAAGAATATTTGCATATTGCAGGTAAGCGATCTATATGTTATCTTGCATTTCTATTTTATCTAGGAAAGTAGATTGTATTCTGTATTTGATTTGTTGTAGATCCACTTGGACTAGGGGCTTAATTTTGATTGAGTAGATTTATCCGATAATAAATTTGGCGACTATACTGGGGACCATACATAGATCTGATTTCTTTTGTTTTTGATTTCATATCTATTTATCAATCCTTTTGCTAGCCTCTAAAGACCTTCTCTTCTTTGGATTTTGTCTTTGAAGAGTGTCTTGCATCCTCTTGATGCTCTTTGGATCACTATCAAACCTTTTTCCCTTCTCCCATAGGAAATCTAGCTTTTACTATGTCTGTTTCTCCACCGACACACCTAGGTTGCATAGACAGAGCGCCGACTGGGGTCATTTTTTAATGTCACAAGTGTTGCTTGTATAGGATCTCTTTTCCCGAGGAGAAAGCATGCCGTTGACTCTTTTACACAATGTTGTAGGTGTGCCTTTGCCTCATAGGTTCCCTTGTGTAGTGTTGTATGTGCGTCGGTCCCCTCATAGGTGCTCTTGTGTAGTGTTGTAGGTGTGTCGGTCCCCTCATAAGCGCTCTGGTGAAGTATAGGGATGTGCACCTACCCTTTGAAACTCAGTTTTTAGCTTGTTTTCCTTCATTTTTGGGTTTAGTTTGATTGATTTTAGTGTTTAGGCTGCATATGTTAGTCATACACATACTAGACCCAACATTATCTCTTCCTCCCCTTAGTAATTGAGTTTTGATTGCATTTCGGTTGATTTGGAGCAATTCTTGATTATTTTGGAGTTGTTTGGGTGCTTGTCATATTCCTTTTAATTTATGAATGAATGGAGTGCTGTAGATATTCTCTTTTTTTCTATTTGTAGATCTGAAAAGAATATAGATATTAAGTTTCATTTTGATACATGCATTTGAAAAATAAAAGTGCTTCTTTACTTTGTTTTGTGCATTGTTAAGATGTGTAGTATCTTTGATTTCATTTGCACTTTTTAGACTATTATTGTAGAAAGATAGAGCTAGTGCACTCTAGGAAAGAATTGTTCTTTTCTTTATTATTCAGATTCATCTTTGAAGAGGAAACTCAATCAAAATACAAGCAAAATAAAAAAAAAAACAAGCCAAAATGTTTTTCTACCGGAGAGAGGACATGACTGCTGCTGCTATCAATCCGGGCAACTAGCCCCATAAATATAAAATAAAATGCATTGAACTAATAGCATGCTGAGATGCATAAATAATTCAATTACAACGGAAGCAAATCCATTCCATTTATTCACTTGTTCATCATTTTCATTAAACAACAAATACAATTGCAGATATGAAATAGACAAGAATACTTATCTTATGAAGAAGCTCATACCGCAACCAACTATGTCACTACAAAGTTCCAGCCAACCATAGTGTTATCCACCTGAATGGCACCTCTCCGTCCGAGTGCCGAAATCCCTCATGTTGGCACACAAAAGGACATCTATGGATTGAGGGTTTCCCAAAACACTATAGATGGGCTTATTATGAATTACATTCATCATCCATCCAGCTGGTTATTTTTACCCTTTTTCTATGTCAAGTCATATACGCGACTCTCTATGTATGCAACTCGCGTGTCATACGCGAGTCTCGGTTGTTGCATGTCGCGTATAGATGTATACGTGGGTTGCCTTTAGAGCAACTCACGGATCATACGCGAGTTGCTATTCTTGATACCCGCGGATACTTACCTTTGACATTAAAAATAAAAACACGCGATTCCTTGAGATTAGTTAAGCCATTTACCTTAATCTCCTTAACTATCTCAACCTCCTCAACCTTCGAAATTGCCTTATTTCACCTACTATAAATACAGGCCTTGGGGAGGGTGTTAGATACATACACTTGGAGAGCAAAGTTATGCTAGTGGAGTTTATATAGAATTATTTGGAGCAGTGGAACTCAGAATCCTTTGGCTGCAGAGGAGTCCTTGTCTCAGGTGTTGGGTTGTAATCTGAACTCTTTCCATTATTGTTAATAAAGAGAATCCTTCTTCCATATTGTGTCTTGAATGTATCTCATGTATTGTGGTTTGATAAATGTTTATGTTTTAGCATCTTGTATATGATTTATCTAACCTGTTTATATATATGAATCATCTTGTATTTGGAAGATTGATCCTTGACAGGTGAAGGAGAAAGCATCCCTGAAGACTTTGCAGGAGAAGCAGAGCGGAAGAGGACAAGCTAGGATCAACCATCGTGTATCAGGTGAGTCTTTCCCATCCTCATATTTCCTTTATTGCACTCTAGAGTCAATTGTCTGCAAGTTTATTGAGTATGTTGGTAACCCCAGACGTTCGGTTATAAGGTGTTTATTCTTGTACAACAGAACTGGCGACTCCGCTGGGGAGCCCAGATTGCTGTAGGTTGTTTCTGTCACCCCTGACCAGTCTTTGCTTTGAATTCTGTGTGTGGTATTTTATCCTGGTTCATACTTGTCACAGTGTTTGAAAGTCTTGTAGATTTTTCTTAGTTTTTGAGAAAATTTTTGTACCTATACGCGGGTTGCTCTTTTGCACAGTCGCGTATAGAGGTCTGCATCCGCGGGTTGCTCTCTTGGACAGTCGCGTATCATACGTGGGTTGCCCTTCTATACAGTCACGTATAAGCCTGGAAGTAGGAATTTTTTAGGATTGGGTTTTCTTGTCCCTCTCTGTGTGTATTTCCTGTTTCTGTGTGGAATTTCTTTATAAATGCTGTGATGTCTGTTTGAAGACCTGTTGGTGATCACACTTTGTGCTTTTTCGAAAGCCCTTGAGTCTCTTTTGCTTGGATTATTTTCTGTTTGCATGCTGGAGTAGCTTGGCCTGTTTCGGTTGTAGGCTGAAGTGTCTCTGTCCAGATCAGTGATCAGGGTCTTGGGCTTTTTTTTTCCAGTCTGTCTTTCGATATTGGTTGGTTTGTCACTTTCCTTTATAAGTCTACAGTGATTTTTGTCATTGTGTGCACCCAAGCTAGGGTTCCTAGTCTGGCTTTGTTGGTTGTTTCTTGGTTCTGTCAGCCTGCTTTACTTCAGTTTGTTGGTTTTATACAGTTCATTAATTCCAAGTTTGCTCAAGTATAGTGCATTTTAGGTGCATAGTAGAGTTTGAGTATTTTTAAAAGTGAAAAGAAAACATTGTCAAGCTTTTGCATTTTGTTTTTTGCATAAGTAGTGTTTATTTCAGTTTAAAAATATTAATCTCAAAAGCTACAAAAAACATAGGCTTAGTTTCTTTTATCATTTGCATTTAATTCATCAATATATATTTGCAAAAAAGAAAAGAAGTTTGTTTTAAATAGTGGTAATTTGCTTTGAATACATCTTTACTTTCATTTACTTCTTATTGAGTAAAAAACACCATAAGTACATCACTCCATTTCCTTCTGAGTAAGAAACAACCCTTTAAAATGAACGCATAATTAAAATTTACTAGTAATTTTTGTTTTTAGGGGAATTTCACCTACTAGCTTAGGCTAGACTTGTGGGCTAGGAAGTGTAAACTTCTCGCAAGTTATAAAACTCAGACGTAGTGGACCTTTCTTTAGGTAAATCTTTGACTTTATCGACTCTATCTAGGAAGCTCCTCTCAAACGGGAGTTAAGCATGAGGATGCGTGGAGGCTTGGATAGAGGAGATAACCCTCCGAATCCTTGTCAAAGCGTAGATCAGGACTTTTACACATCTAGGGATTCTGTCCTAGACAGAGTTTCGAGCTCAGCTACCCTGCCCATGTGTATGAGTTAGGCTTGCGACTGTCCCCACAGACTGTTGGTATAGCTAAGGTAGTCTTTAGTCTCTTGTCTTTTAGGGTTCATACCTAGGTAAAATGGAAGGCTATTTCTGGCTCACCTTGAACGGGCTTGGGAGGTAACCCTTGTTGAAAGTGTAGGAGGGTGGTTGGGTGATTCCTCTGCTTGTGCCTAAGAACCACTTCAAGGACGCCAAGTAATCGTTCATTAGCTTTCTTCGGGAAAATATATCTTTTACCCTTGTTTGATTGCTTGAGGCTTTAGGAATTTTTATAGTGTATACTCTATGGTTTTGCCTGTGTTTAGTTGGCCTTAGGGTGTGATTTGTCAAATTTTCAATAGTGGAGGACCAACCTCCTAGAAGGTCAATAAGGTTGAGAAACCTTCCTCCTCTCACCACATTGGAGCCTCCACCTCTACCCCAAAGGTGGAGATTGGACACAGACGGTTCATTTGAACCAGTAGGAATAAGTGAAGTTCTTGGTGAACTAGAACTGATAGCTAACCGTTTTGATATTGATACAGTTGAGATAGAAGAATTGCAGACTAAAGAGTTTGCAAGGAACTTTAACACCCCCTTGACTGATTTAAACGATCCTGTGATCATTCAGGTTAGACCTTTTGATTCACCTGTATTAGGTGTCCCTGTGGGTAGGATCATGTCTTCTGTGGAAGAAAGACCTTTTGTGTTCACCTCAGCCATTTCGGCTGAAGGGGTACTACCTCCCCCGGTAAGTGCCCCTAGATCTAGTATACCTTCTACACCTTTGACTCTAGCGAGCCTAGTGGTTCAGCCTTCGGTTCACTCAAACATAGAAGGTATTTCTGGTGACATGGTTACTGGGATCCCCAGTATACCTACTATTCCTTCTTCCTTTCCATATACTACCCATAGTGGTCCGGTTGGATCCTCGACGTTTGTCCAAGGATTTCCTTGGAATGGGGGGCATATTTCCCCATCCAGTCCATACGTAGGTCCATCTCCTTCCTATGTAGGAGTGCAGTTTGGGAACAACACCTCTTATGGGAAAAGTTTCCAAACTCTCATTCTGGTTCCGTTCACGAGCTCTCCCTTTTTGTTGTTCAGCAGAGGGATACCGGCTCCTATCTTTCAGACCCCCGTTTCTATGGGGATGGTCCGAAATTCTTATACTGCACCCCCTACACACAATCCTGTGGCTTACATATGGAATCCGTTTTAGAGCAATCTTCCCACTTCGAAACCGGTGGCAAGGGGCAACCCCACTTTTACCCATGGGAATTCGGGGGCAGGTCCCTCTAATCCCCAAGCTGGCACATTTAGTTCCCTGGTTCGACCTAAACTTACATTCCTGGCAACTTTAAACTTGCTAGATTTATCAAAATTGATGAACAACCCGGTGAGGCATGACCCTTTGTGGCCACCTGTTCCCACCAAATTGCCATTGGACATCCCTAAGTTCGAAGGCAAAACTGGTGAAGATCCTGGGGCTCATGCCACCACATTCCATTTATGGTGTTCTTCAAATTCGCTAAATGAAGATTTAGTAAGGTTGAGGCTATTCCAGAGAACCTTGACAGGTACTGCAGCAAAGTGGTATATTGAATTGCCTTCTGCTGCTTTCAGTAGTTTCTGGGACTTGGCTAATGCATTTCTTAGCCACTTTCAGCTTCCAGTCCGATATGATTTTGGAACAGACTTGTTGTCTACTTTTAGGAAAAACAAGGCTACCCACATCTCGGATCACATCCAAGAGTGGATGAGGCGAAAGAGCCTTATAAAAGCCACTATCCCTCCTGAGTTCCTTTTAGAGTGGTTCCTTAAATCCCTGTTGCCATACAAATCTAAGGACGTATCCAACTTAGGAGTGACGAATGAAGAAGAAGCCATTCTTAGGGCCCAGCAGTTGGATTTGATTTATTCACAATCTGGGATCTTATATGAGATTATCCCTGAGGCACCGAGGCCTTCGCACAATGTGGAGAAGCCTAATCCTGGACCCCATGCCAATGGCGTGGTTGGATCCGTTAACTCTCCCACCATAGAATATTTGACTAAGAAACTTCATCAGTTGTCCATCAAACAGTCTACGACGGAAGTAGCAAAGGCAGCCCCCTCCCCCCAAAGTGCAAATGTTTTTGCACAAACCTCTCAGAAGGGAAATCAGCAGCCCGGCGGGAAGAAAAAGAAAGGTAAGAAGGGAGAGGGAAATCAAAACAAGCAAAAGCCCATGAACAATGTTGATGGGGGCAAAAAAGAAAAGAAGAAGGTCAAGTTCCCTTGTAAGTTGTGCCAAGAGGACCACCTTGCTCACCTTTGTCCCCTTATGGATCAAGCCCAGAAGCTGCTTAAAGCTCAACAACCGGCTGTCCTGAAGGATCCTTTTCCCCAAGGACAGAACTCTGCTTCAACTTCTAATGTAGCAGGGGGCACTCAAACTTCCCCTGACCCAAACTATATCAACATGGTTCGATCTTCAACTTTGTTGCAGACAAGGAACAAAAATTATGAGAAAGAGACTCTTGAGAAGGGTAAAGCTGTAGGTGAAACTTCGAACCCTCTCACCATAGAGAAGCCTGCTGAAATAATGCCGAAGATACAGAAAGGTGTCTTCAAGAAGACCTTGCATAACCCTAATGCTAGGGCTGCTTCGAACTACTCCGTGGTTGAAGATTTAGCTCAAACCTCGTGTGCAATGTCAGCTTTAGAGGTGTTACAGAGTTGTCCCGCTCAGCGGGATGCCCTCTTAGCAGCTTTAGGTAGCATGGAGTCTTCGAGTCTCATGGCGAAATCTCATTTGTCTGATGTTAAAATTTGCCTGCCTTACCATGTATCCCTATCAATAGATGTTGTCCATGGTGGTAAGACCATTGGAAGGGCAGTTGTTGATGAGGGGGCCTCTACATGTGTTATGTCCTTGACCTGTTGGAAAGCTCTTGGATCCCCAGAGCTGGTCCCATCAAACACTTTGCTTACTTCTTTTGATGGAAGATCCTTCCGTCTGCATGGTATCCTACCGGCTTTTGAAATTAAGTTGGCAAGCAAAGCAGTGTCTGTTGAAGTAGAAGTGATTGATGCTCCTTTGGACTACAATTTGCTTCTAGGAAGGAACTGGACTTATGCGATGTCTGCTATTGCGTTGGCCATCTTTCGTGTAGTGGTTTTTCCTCATGAGGGCAAGTTGGTTACTATTGACCAACTTGATTTTACCCGAAAAGGTCATTTAGAATCTAATGAGTCCGCTGTGCCATTGGTTGATCAGGTCAAACCTACTGCACAGAGATTGGGGGCTGGAATGTACACATCACTGATGGGCACATTTGATCTTCCAGCCCCGGTTAATTATATTGGTTCTACTAGTGTGGGGAAGTCCATCGCTATGGTTGTTGATAGGACTGATCCTTGGGTTCTCCCAACCCCCCATGAACCGGAAGTGCCCCTATCGACAGTGGAGGTTGCTTATCAAGCTATCACTCAAGCCACTGCTGATCGCATTCCAGATCCTCTAACAGTCTCAGATGATCTGGAAGAAGTCTATTTTCCCGTATGGGCGGAAAACTCTTCGCATTCTATAGATTGTCTAGACATGGTTTTACCTTCTGATGAAGCTATTCTGGAAGCCATGAGTGGACGTGATAAGATTTGTGAGGATCTTCATCATCGATCCTATTTTTTTCCAGAACTAAGCAGAATAGAAAACCAAGAGTTTCACGTGAGACTGTCAGAAGATGTTGATATACCTAGCAACCTTTTTCCTAGGGAAGGAATGTTTGCTGAGGGGAATATGGAAAATATTTTCTCTACTATACCTATTAACATCTCTGTTAACCTTGATGTCGTGGAAAACATATATATAGGTGCAAACTGCTCTCCCGAGGAGATTGCTATCTATACTGCCCTTTTTAAGGAATTCCGCGATGTCTTTGCCTGGTCATATGAGGAGATGCCAGGCATAGATCCATCGATTGTTGAACATGAAATCCGAACATATCCTGATGCCAAGCCAGTTCGACAAAAACTAAGACCCGTGAACTTGCGCAAAGCGGCAGCTGTGAAAGCTGAAGTTGAAAAGCTGTTGAAGGCTGGTTTTATATATCCCATAGCTTTGACTGAATGGGTATCCAACCCTGTTCCTGTTGATAAGAAGCAAGGGACTATCCGCATTTGTACAGACTTTAGAGACCTCAATAAAGCCTATCCTAAGGACAACTATCCCACACCATTTATAGACCAGATCATAGATGCATGTGCGGGAAGTGAGGTGTTTTCGTTTATGGATGGTTTCTCCGGATATAATCAAATTCAAATAAAACCAGAAGACCAACATAAAAATGCTTTCATTTGTCCTTGGGGTACCTTCGCATATAAGAAAATGCCCTTTGGATTGAAAAATGCTGGGGCAACCTTTCAACGGGCTATGAACTTTGCTTTTCATGACATTAAAGCCATTGTCGAACCATACCTTGATGATCTACCCGCTCATTCTCATAAGAGGATCCAACATCCAGATCATTTACGGTTGATATTTGAAAGATGTAGATATTATAAAATCCGCTTGAATCCCCACAAGTGTGTATTCTACGTCGAATCAAGAAGATTACTCGGATTCATAGTCTCTAGAAGAGGCATTCAGGTGGATCCTTTGAAAGTTGAGGCTATTATAAATATTCCTCCTCTTCGTTCTCTTAGGCAACTTCAAAGCCTGCAAGGAAAGTCTAATTTTCTTCGACGTTTTATTGTTAATTATGCCAAGATCACTAAGGGTTTCATGCGCCTGCTCAAATAGGACACCCCATTTGTATGGGATGAAACCGCACAACTTGCATTCGAGGCATTGAAAAAAGCTTTGCTGTTGGCACCCTTATTACGTCCACCAGATTATTCTAGGGATTTTATATTATATCTGGCCGCGTCGGAGTCGACCATTGGGGTAGTACTAGTCCAGGAGGATGATAAGCTTGTAGAGCATGTCATTTATTATCTTAGCCGTGCTTTGGCTGGACCTAAACTTAGATACTCCCATGTTGAGAAATTAGCCTTAGCAACTGTTTATGCTATGCAGAGGTTACGTCACTACATTTTACTGAGGACCACCACGGTAGTGGCGGATGTGAATCCGTTCCAATATGTTTTATCCCGACGGATTGTTGGAGGAAAATTTAACAAATGGATAGTCATTCTCCAAGAGTTTGACTTGGATTTCCAGTCCGCTAAGTCTAAGAAGTCCTTAGTTTTTGCTGAACTTATAGCAGAATTTCCTACTGAAGAAGATGTAGTGGTTGAGGATGACTCATTCCCAAATGAGCACATCTTCCTGATATCTACCTCTGATCCTTGGTACAGAGATATTCTTGTATATCTCCAGACTTTGAAGTACCCTACAGCTTCCTCAAGGGAGGAACGACGCAAGTTACGCCTTCATGCTAAGAACTACCTCATTATAGGGGATACATTATATCGACGAGGGGTAGATTCCATTTTGCGTCGTTGCCTTACTCATGAGGAAGCGAAGATTGTCCTGAATGATTCCCATAGTGGAGCGTGTGGGGGTCATTTATCTGGGTTAGCAACGGCCCATAAGATATTGTGTGCCGATTATTTCTGGCCCACGATCTTTAAAGATTGTGTGGAAGCAATGAAGTGCTGTCATCCATGTCAACTTTACACCAGGAAGATGCGGTCACATCCTGCTCTGTTATTTCCCGTTGTCTTGGTAGTCCCCTTCATGAAATGGGGGATTGATTACGTGACATGCAACCCAGCCTCGGCTGGGGGGCATAAATACATCATTGTCGCTGTTGACTATTTTACGAAATGGGCAGAGGCAATGCCTACTTTTAAAGCCGACGGGGAAATAGCAGCTTTCTTTGTATTCAATCAGATTATAGCATGGTTTGGTATACCCAAGGTGATTGTCACTGACCATGGCAGTCATTTTCAAAATGACATGATGATGGAACTGACTACCATGCTCGGATTTAGACAAGAACGTTATTCTCCATACTATCCGCAAGCAAATGGTCCGGTTGAGGCTGTCAACAAGACGTTAAAAACTATCCTTAAACATACAATTGATGCAGCCCATTCTAACTGGCATATCATGTTATATCCTGCTCTTTGGGCCTACCGAACTAACGTAAATACTGCTACGGGTTTCTCCCCTTTCCAACTCGTTCATGGGGTGGAAGCAGTTACTCCGATTGAATGTGAAATCCCATCTTTAAAGATAGCCATTCATGTGTTACCTGATACGACTGAGCTTGAAGGATGTCTGGTACATTTAGAACACCTTGATGAACAGCACAGAGATGCGCTAACTGCTAATCAGGCTCATAAAAATAGGGTCAAAACTCAGTATGATAAATCGGTCAAACCTAGGGTTTTCTCTGAAGGGGAACTTGTCTTGCTTTGGGACCAAGACAAAGAACCCTTGGGGGCAGGAAAATTCAAGGCTATGTGGTTAGGACCTTATGTCGTGTCGAAGGTATTAAGTAAGGGTGCATATGAGTTGGTTTATTTCGATGGGAATAAGCTGCCGAGCCTAGAAATGGGCTCTACCTGAAGAAGTACTATGCTTAGGCTTAGCACTTTTTCTTGTATTTTTTATGTACATTAGGTTGTCAGTTTTGTTTTCTATATTATCTGTTGGTTCTTGTAGATGTCTTCTGAAATATATTTAGGATTCACTGATGGCGCCAACCGTCACACTTGTAACCTATCCTTAGCAGCATGGGTTATCTATTCTCCCTCATGATAGCTTGTTGCCGCGGGAGGCGCTTGTCTAGGTCCTACTTCTAATAATGTTGTTGAGTATAGGGCTGTAATTGAGCTCCTATGGGATGCTTTGTCACGTGGCATCACCCAACTTGAGGTCCGTTTGGATTCTCAGTTGGTGGTTTCCCAGATCAATCGAGCTTATCAGGTATGAAATCCTATCTTATTACGTCAGTTTATGCAAATTCGTTTATTGGAAAGACATTTTGAGGTTATCACTTTCAATCATATTCCACAAAACCAAAATTCATTGACTGATGCATATGCTAATTACATTTTGGATTGGCATCTCACACATATTTTATAAAAATGAACAACAAACATATAAAAACATTTGTAAATAAACTGACAACAAACACCAATATATATATATATATATATATATATGTAAAATATCTGTCCATAGATAGGTAAAGTCTGATCCTTAGATCCCGTCATATACAAAATGTACAAAAATGTGGATCATAGTCCATCAAAATGTCCTAGACCTAAGCTGGACCACCCTGGTCACTAGGACCTCCTTGGTCCCCATGATCCCTCTGTACTCTAGCTTCCTCAGCCTCCTCGGATTCGGCAGCCTCCATCGCATCTATGTATACGAGCACTGCTCTAACCACTCGTCTGAAAAGACGTATCCAAACCGGTGGAACCCCCACAACAAACTCCTGCATGGCTATAGGGATATGCTCAATCCGTATAGTAGGTACACGTTGGGGCAGCCTGGCCAGCTTTCCCTCTAGTACCCTGATCAATCTTGGATCCTCGCCCACGACAGGACGAAAAAACATGCGAGGGTGCCCTTCAGGGCGGACTGGTCCAATATCTGCATTTTGACACATGAATAGGGTTAATACTTGTACATATGTATCTATATATCATTCTAAAATTCATAAAAATTTGAAAATGATAAAAATTAAAAATTACTTACCTAGCTCTCCCCATGCTCCTCCTGGAGGGAGGATAAGGTCGGGGTCACCTCGAAAGTCCATCTCGGCATATGGAAACTGCTCCAATGCTGGTAGCTGTCGTTCCCACCAGGTATAAAAATCATCATGATAGACGCTGTGTACCGAGTCTCCTCCTCCTTGACGGAGGAAGATGTCTCCCCACCTGCTCAGCCTCGACTGACGTGGAGATCTGATCGGTAGAGGTATAGCAGGGCTCAGTGTTGGTACTCTCTCTCGAAGAAGGCCACTAATATGCTTGCATAGCCAAAGTTTTTCTGCCTTCCCCTCTTGTAGTCAGATAGTTGTCTCCTCATGATGGGGGCAACTCCCGAGCACCAATCATAGAGAGCACCTCTAAAGCAGTCAGCTACCGGCCTCATTTGGTTTCTTGTGGCCAAATGTAAAGATGAGGATCCCGATATTCTCACAATGGTGCTAGCTAATACCTGGAGAGTAAAATCTTGGATTTCTACAACCGGAACGCTAGTTCCTCTTCTTTGAGTACTCGGTGTACAGAACACATACACATAGTTTTGGACACTTAAAGGGTCACTGCCCCTGCCAGTGCCCTCCAAGTTCACCGGCGCTCCTCGTCGTGACAACCCGATAATGAAATATATGTCTTCAGTGGTAAGCTCTAAGGTTTCACCTTGTAAGTTGAACATCCCCAACTCATGATCCCAATAATTGACCATGAACTCAAGTATGCAGACATTGGCCCGCATGGGCGATGTACAAAAGAATTTCAGCAGCCCGCTTGTGTGCAATGCATGTATGGTGGGCACGCTTTGGAGTGCCGCTTGATCCATTATTTCGTGCTCCCTTTCTCTCCATTCCAGAACCATCTTTTACCTAGCACAAACAAGTATTTTGATTCAGTATTTCGATATCAAAATTCAATTTTTTTAACTATATTTAACCTTTTATCCTTTGCATGGCATACGCGACTATCTAATTAGACAAGTCGCGTACTATATGCGACTGTCTAGATAGGCAACCCACGTATAGAATGCGTATACGCGAGTTTCCATATCAGCAACCCGCGGATGCGCCATGCTATAGTTTATGATGTTTTTAAATATGGAATTCAGACTCAAATTTGATAATTGCTTGGATCAAAATGAAGAGCTTAGGGTGTAGGCTTACCTGCAACTGGCGGATTTCGATTTCGTTGGTCCAATTGTCCATAATAATCAAACAAAGGTAGAGGGTAAAACTTGCTTTTTATGGCTCAAAAGTTCAAATGGTGAGTTTTGTTTTAATTTTCAAACTATTTATAGAAATTATATTTCTTAAAGTGGGTCTTTTTCTATAGTTTGAAATGTTAATCAACTAATACCACACTTCGTTGTGCTTTGGAACAGGTTTTCATCCTTACAAAGTGTTGTTGCTCCCATAGGGTGGTTTTGTAATTTCCAATACATTTTGGTATCTTTATTCACTCCACATTAACCTTAGCATTCAACATTTTTCCACGGACTATGGTATTCTAAGCCATTATTCCCTTGTTTTTTACCATTGTTCTTCCATGGCTAGGACCCTTATTCATGAGTATCCTTCTTATATGCCTATGTCATCCTTTGGTACTCATGCCGCATCTGTTTCAGGTTCAGGGGTATCCTATTAGCTATTTTTCACGCCAAATAGAGTTTCTTTTGAATCTCTTTTTAAAAGATATTCCTTTATAGGACTCCCCATCCTTATGGAGTTTCTTTAGGCCCAGGTCTGACTCCTTCAAAATAGACTTGACTGCCGAGTTAACTCGTCCATTCAAGCTCGTTAAGAATATGTGAGCGGGCATCCGCATTGGTGGTAGGTTATCTCTTTCTCGGACCATGCGGAATAATACGAGAAAGGATCACTCTCTTTTCTTTTGAATTGAGAAGAGTATTCTCAGGTATAGGTTTATCACTTTTCCGGACCTGAGGGACTAAATTTATGAAAAGGAACACCTGGTTTGAGCTTAGTTTTCTCTTTTTCGTGCTCTGGACCCAAACATGAAAAAGATTCCGAGTGTACTTTGTGTCTTTGTCATGCTCGTTAAACACTTAATAACAAAGCAACGAGTTTATTGTTGTAAGCCCCATTTCTCGTAACCAAATGGATCTTTCCAAGTGATCTTGCTTTCCTTCACACTCGTAAAACTCAAGCTATTTTATGCTGTTTTGGAAGGAGCGTTGGGTAGGTGGTAATTTAACCTTTTTCATACCTCCTTGACTAAGTACCAAAAAGGTTCACCTTTTCTTCTTCGGAAGTTAAGAGAGTTCTTCTGTGGTATGTTTTATACTTTTTCGGCCTCAGGAGACTAAATTGGACGAAAAAGGACCCCCCTGGAGTCTTCTTTGGAGTTTTTAGACTCTCTAAATGTGAAAACACCGGCTGAGCATGTACTAGTTCAGGCTCATTAAATCCACGAATTAGTGACACTATGAAGCATTATTTTCCCGTCTCTTCAAGCTTGTTAAAAAATGAATAGGGATCTGAGTTTACTTTCCTGGACTCGTTAAAATTCAACAGGGAAGGTAAGGAAGAAGTTTTCTCTTGTTTTTAGTAATGGTAGCATGTCCTCCTTGAACATAGCACTCTTTGTTTTTCGATATCCATGTTTCAGTGATTACTTTTCTGTTCAACTATTACCTTGAGTTTCTTACTCCTCCTCTTGTCCGTTATACCTGGGGAATCTGATCATGTCTCCTGCATGACAGATAGGTCTAGCTGTTCCATCTATAAGTTAACCGTTGCCTTGGGTCATCTCTGTGTTGTGCTCATTGTTCAAGGACTATACCCAATGTCTGCTCTATAGCCTGATCCCATCATTGTTATATTTGTTATCTATTGTGTCTCCCTTCTTTTGCCTAGTTCCTAGTCACTCTTGTGATCCGTTGGAGGATCTATTGCCTTCCTTATCACAGTATGGTTCCGTTTCAGTACTTCCTGATGACAAAGACCTAGAGTTTTGACGTTTGTACCTCAGGATTCACTTTCATCATTGGTGGATTCCTTTGCTTCAGTTGTTGATTATCATCTATTGATTGACAAACTGTTGAATCCTTTCCATGTTCAACTTCAGCTTACCCTTATTCACATGACTTGGATTGTACTGGTTTTTTGGGATCCTTTATGAAGACCTTAGTTCCTCACCTATGGACTAAGTTGCGCAAGATTATGTTCTATCCATATACACAGCTTCCAGATCTTTGAAGACTCATCATTATTGTATATTGTGGCTTCGATCCACCTTTGTAATAGACGTGGTTTTCATACCCGTATCATATGATGTACTCAAATATTGTAAAGGAGCTAGTGTTCGAGTAAATTGAACATAGCATCCTCAGATGTAACTTTGTATATGACATTACTATGTATTTGTTTCAGGTACTCTCTCCGCTCCATTGGATTTCTGAGTTCTCCAAAGATTAAGATTATAATGTATTTCGGCCATCGTTTCCCTCTGACCTCACACATTAGGGGGCATTTGTTATCCACCTGAATGGTACCTCTCCGTCTGAGTGCCGACATCCCTCATGTTGGCACACAAAAGGACATCTATGAATTGAGGGTTGGCCAAAACACTATATATGGGCTTATTATGAATTACATTCATCATCCATCCAACTGGTTATTTTTACCCTTTTGCTATGTCAAGTCATATACGCGACTCTCTATATATGCAACTCGTGTGTCATACACGAGTCTTGGTTGTTTCATGTCGCGTATAGATGTATACGCGGGTTGCCTTTAGAGCAACTCGCGGATCATACGCGAGTTGCTATTCTTGATACCCGCGGATACTTACCTTTGACATTAAAAATAAAAACACGCGATTACTTGAGATTAGTTAAGCCATTTACCTTAATCTCCTTAAATGTCTCAACCTCCTCAACCTTCGAAACTGCCTTATTTCACCTACTATAAATACAGGCCTTGGGGAGGGTGTTAGATACATACACTTGGAGAGCAAAGTTATGCTGGTGGAGTTTATACAGAAGTCTTTGGAGCAGTGGAACTCAGAATCCTTTGGCTGCAGAGGAGTCCTTGTCTCAGGTGTTGGGTTGTAATCTGAACTCTTTCCATTATTGTTAATAAAGAGAATCCTTCTTCCATATTGTGTCTTGAATGTATCTCATGTATTGTGGTTTGATAAATGTTTATGTTTCAACATCTTGTATATGATTTATCTAACCTGTTTATATATATGAATAGTCTTGTATTTGGAAGATTGATCCTTGACAAGTGAAGGAGAAAGCATCTCTGAAGACTTTGGAGGAGAAGCGGAGCGGAAGAGGACAAGCTAGGATCAACCGTCGTGTATTGGGTGAGTCTTTCCCATCCTCGTATTTCCTTTATTGCACTCTAGAGTCAATTGTCTACAAGTTTATTGAGTATGTTGGTAACCCTAGACCTTCGGTTATAAGGTGTTTATTCCTGTACAACACATAGGACAGTGTGCTCCTCAATATCTCAACAACACTACCACCCCCGAGCTGGGCATGATTCCCACAAGGAATAAGGAACACTAGCGGGCTCACACATAGCCAAGCCAACACAGTTGGGTTTATAAGGATGCAAAAGAGATGGAAAGGATCAATGCAAAGATAGTGATATCCTCTTAGAGCTATGGGCATCTACACCAAATCTATCCTGGCTTCTAAACATCTACCCACCCAACACAAGGAAGCATCCCCTTCTCTGCTACACAGTCCCTTGGTTTATGCCTTCCCTTCCAGTGCTATTCAGGGTGTGCAAAGAATAAAACCAACCACCTAGATATGTTTGTGAGGTCCCTTCACACACTAGGTTTATCAAGCTAGTTCAAAACCTCTTTCCACTCCCCAAATCAGTTCAGAACAAATCCAAAATATGCATACACAACAATTACACAATTTCTGGGTTGAGGAAAATAGTTTGGTAACAAAATGAATTGCCAATATGGGTGAAAACAATCCCCTAACAACAATTCGATTCCCAGGGATGTTTTTGGACCTAATGTGGCAAAAAACGGACTCAACAACACTCAAGAGAATGTGGTCTCTCCTCCAAATTACTGGGCAACACAAAAATGATTTTCAGCTTGGAAAAAATAGTGGAGAAATGCAACAAAATTGTTGGGGAAGAGACCCAACCGCAAATCATTACAAAAACGAATTGCTAGCCTGAGGAAAAATGAAGAAACAACCTCCCACGTGAGGGAAAACACACACAACAAACCCAAAAACGTTATTACCACACACAGTAAAGGCACAGCCACTTGAGAGAGCCCCAATGTGGATGAATGATGGTGAGAAAAATGCCCAGGAGCCCCCAACGTGAAGGAGAACACACACTAGGAAAAATCGTGAAGGTAAAACAACTCCCAAGCTTCCATTGTGTGAGGGGATGAATAACGCAGGTGTATGAACAAATGGGCATGCATTTTGGGTATTAAATTGCCCCAAAAGTCAAAAAAGTTTTTCCCAAAAATGGGTGTTTTCACAAATTTGAATTTCTGACTTCCATACCTTGCCCATTCTCATGCAATAACTAACCCAACCAATTTTTGGTAGAATTAAATGATTGGGTGAATGAGACAAAAAAGGTAGTTGATAGTTTGATGGGTTCTCCATTTGACATTTGGATTTTCCCCATTGGCCCCAAAGGTTAAATATCCCCCCCCCCCTTATCCTTAGGAAATCATGCCCCATCTCATTATTTGTTGCATTGACATAGCTGGTTGTGGGTTTTTAATTAAATTGCATATTTACATGATGCCCAAAATTATAATGTGTCAGATAGCAAAAAATACCAACGACAATGATTTTAATCGCCGAAACATAAAACGTTAAATCAATGGTGGGGATTTTTCCTTTAGCTCGACACCATGATTAATTACAATATATACATCATATACATTTTTAATGCAAACGGGGTCAAAACCGGGGTGTTACAGGATGCCTTTATGCTCTCACAGAACTTCCAGAGATGCAAATCTGATCCAAATGTATATTTGCAGTAGTATGAAGGTAATATTATGATCATAGTATTGCATGTGGATGATATTTTGATAATAGGAAGAACACTTGCTTCGATTGCCTTTATAAAAACTGCTCTTCATGATGCTTTTGAAATGAGCGATTTGGGCCTGCTGAGACAATTTATCGGGCTTGAAATCACTGAAGACTATGATGGGATAATGGTAACTCAGTAAAAATATGTTTCAGACCTATTAATTAATTTTAACATGGCTTATTTTAATGCTGCACCATTCCCTTTCCTCTCAGGAATTAGTCTTGAAGAGGGAAAATCCACTCCACTCATGGATTACACTATTTACCGCCAGTTGATCGGAAGATTGCTATACTTTACACATTCGAGGCCTAAAATTTGTTATTCCATGAAGGATGTATCAAGATATATACAGAAGCCTCATGAGCTCCATTGGAAGGCAACCAATAGGATCCTTCAGTACATTCAGGGCACTAGATCCTACGACATTCACTATGCTGCAGATTCCGAGCTAGAGTTGGTCGTTTTTATAGATTCAGATTGGGACGGGGATACCATAGATTGGAAGTACACTTTTGACTATGTGTTTATGTTTGTTGGTGATCCCATTTTCTGGTCAAGCAAAAAGTAGGTTGCTTTTTCCCTTTCTTTAGTAGAGGCAGTGTACAGGGGAGCGATCAATGCATGCATCTAGTAAGTTTGGATGCAAGGTATTTTGTCTGAGTTTGAGATTGGTAGTGATTTATCCATAATCATATTTTGTGACAACGAAAGTGCTATCAATATCTCAACGGATCCAGTTCATTGACAGAGGACCAAACATGTTTAGATCCACATGCACTAGATCAGGGAGTTGGTGCATGATAGGACAATTGTTCTGCAATAGCGCCCCACATATGAGCAGATTCCATATATTCTCACCAAGAAATTTACTGTGAAAAATTTCAGTTACCTCTGTTCACTATTGGGGGTGAGTTCATCAGGGTGACCAGTTACTTCTTTAGTGTTCAGCTTGCGGGTTTTTTTTTTCCCACTGGGTTTTCCCCTTTTCCTCACTTAGCATTTTTTGAGCATTTTAGAGTTACTTTTGTACAGGGTGACCTATGGCCTTTGTTTCTGAGGCCCTATAATTATTGTTTTAATCCTTCACACAAGTATAGATTAAGGGGGGGTATTGGAGTCATTATCCAACCCACACATCTTTATTTGGTCAATTTGGCCTAATTATCCACTTATCCTAAGTTATTGACTCGAATTACTGACATCAACATTAGCACAACCGTACACTCCTTGACATCAACATCAACACCAACACACTCTTTAAATCAAGGAGGCCAACTAAGCCTTCTCCTCCAATTAGGGAGGCTAACTAGCATTCCTCCTTCAATCTAGGACAAAATCTGGGTTGATCTGCTTGTCATAAGTGCACCAATTAGTTAACTGAATGTTGTTTCACCTAACAATCAGTTAAAATGAGTTGGAAAGGTGCCTTCCTCATCTATTTGTCTAGGGATGATTTGAGTTAACTGGAGTGATTTAAGGTGCCTCCAATAACTTTTGGTGACCCAATTGAGTTCGGTTCACTTCATCGGAGCTGACTTGAGTTAGATATGTGCCCCCACCTACTGATTGACATGCAGTTGAGTTCTATTCAGTTAGACTCAATCATTACTGCCTCCGATTCAGTTAGGGATTGATTAGAGTCAATTATGGTTGTGATTAGTGGTTAACTAATGCATTTAGTGTGGCTAACTGACATCTAAGCCACTCTCATGTATGCAATTTGAATGACCTCCTTGGGATTCGAATTGTCTGGATATTCATGCTAGCGTATCACATTGTATCTCTACTTGATTATTGAATACATTCTTACGGTTGCAACTCCTAATTGCAGTGTGTTTCATGTCAAATTTCTATGCAATTGAGTTTGAATCTTCTGTGAGTTGTTCCTTGGTCCCTAGATTACTGTGACTCAATTTTCACATCATCTTCCTCCATTGCGTCAATGTCTACCACTTATTTGGTAGGTGGCCGACTCACATGTTCTTAAACCAATTGTTCTAGCTTTGTATGGACTTGTACTTGTTCTGGCATGTTTGGTGCAACTGTTTGTGATGGTACACTCTATGAGTTGACAACACTGTGATTTTATAACTGTTATTTGTGCTAATAGGTCAGTAGTTTTCTTTTCTTTTTTCTTCTGCTAGGCCTTTATACTTTACCATAGTTTCCTTTAGTTCTTATATTTCTTCTTCAACTTTCTTTATCTTAGTTATTTAACTTGGATGTACATTTGTTATTTTTAGGTGCTTCTTGAGATTATAAATATCATTATCTTTAGTTTCTATTATATAATTTATTTGTGACCCATCATTAGGATTAGAACTTAACGTAACTATCTTTTCTTCTAGCTCCTTTATTGTGACTTGTTTTTCCCTAGTTGTCCACGTTTCAACTTTTAACAGGTCACCTACCTTGTTAAGGGATTATTTCATCCTTATTTTAGTTTTAATAGCTTGAAATACTTTGACACATATCATATAATTGGATTTCTCAAAGAAATCAACTTTATCCAAGCCACAAAACTAACTCCAATCTATAATATGTTCCTCTTCTATGTAGTCACTCAGTCTTGTAGGAATAGGTACCCTGTCCTTAATCACTGAATATCTAAATATATTATTTATGTGGTATTCTACTGACAATAATATTTTTTGAGAAGGGATTATTTGTTTCTTTTCATCCTTTAAGGATTGAACATTATCTTTTATGGTATCCCTATATATCGACTGTAGGTCTGTTTGAACTAGAATAGGACATGTTTGAGTAAGAACCCTTGCATTTTGGGGTATTGTAAACTCCATTAAAGTGTATGTCATGAGTTTGGTTGTAAATTTCCTACAGTTACTAATTATTTACTCATTTAAACAATTTATTTGAGCATTTTTGTCTTTATTTCATTCTCCACCAAGGATTGGGAGGCTTCTTGTGTCTCTATTCATACTTTTTTGCCTTAGGAGCCTGCTCTTCTTGATCAATCTCCATATCTACAATCAATTCTTCATCCCCTCTATCCTATCATGATATATGCTCTTATTGCCCCTCTTATGATAAGGTATTCTAGAGATCTTCAATCTCCTCCCAGCTCTCCTTGTTGGCCACCTTCTCCTATTCTTGTCTGAGTGGGCAGTCATAAGTTGATTTTTTTTCCAACCTCTTCTTTGATATTACCTTCTGTGGGTCATAAGTTTTTTTTTCCTTTTACAAATTCAAATTCTCTAGAAAATATTCCATGTAATGTAGGCCACTCAAAGATTTACCATTGAAAGTGGCCAACACCTTTATGAATATGAAAAGTTATGTGTTGTCTAAAACTCCTGAAATGCAGCTCATCATATAGCAATTTCTGTCTTACATATTCCATAGCTAGAATTTTGAAGGTTAAGAATGTAGGAAGTTTGTAGTCTTGTCCTTCAAAACCAGTTATTTTTATTATTGTGTGATCCTTGAATAAGAACCAATCCCCCACTCTTGTTTCTAGGGTAAACTCCAACCATTCCTTGCCTTCCTTAGGCATTCTGGGCAGGTCAATTTCATGGATTATTATGTATGCAATTTTCATTTCTTTATTTGTAAACTCTTAGAAGTTGGAGTTGTTAGCATGCCTAAATAAATGACTCCATTCATAATCTGGGATCTCTCTTCCATATTCATCAGTAATATTTAATTCTAAAGCATCAAAGTGTTTGAAATTTTGATACAAGAACAAGAAGAAAAAAATAGGAAAGGTATGTGAAAACCTCCAGGGAAGGGAGTTCTGTCGGTTTCTCATTGATTGTTCAGGATAGGAAACCACAAATATCCCATTTAGGGAAATATTTGGCGAAAGGGTTCAGATGTGATAGGAAACCTAGTAGGGTTTTATCAACTTCTTCATCATTCTTATAACCTAGGAGGGTGCATATGAGAGAGATAGCATTTTTGGATGTTTGCTTGAAAAATACAGTCTTGAAAGGGAGATTGGAGTATCAGGTTATCATCCAAGGATCCATGTCCTTGGTTAAGACCGTGGTTTTATTTGTAGGGATTAGGGTTTGATACAGGCGGGCCATTATCCTCTCTTATATAGGTTGGAGTCCTTCCTCCTCTAGAATGCACAACATTTTCCTGATACTTTTTGCTTCTATATGACAAACAACCCTAAAATTATCTGAAGACATAATTAATTTTTGTCTTGGGGAAAATAAGCACGAGCACCAACTAGTAAATTCAGGAAAATAAATTCATCTTTCTTGCACCTGCAATCCCACTGAAAAACCTGCTAAAATCTCTATTTCGATGAATTTTTCAGCTTTCCTCTGATTAGGTTTCCTTTCGACGTGTCGACAAACTTCTTCTTTTTCATCTGATCGACAAAATTGCCACACTGCCACAGTTGCAGAAATTTTTTTACTTTTATTCCGACGTATCGGAAAAATTCTGAACTTTCACCCAATCAAAACTTGTTGAAATATTGTAACTTCGAAGAATATTCTATATGTATCTTTTTGTGGTCCCCGATGGTCCTACCGAGAGAACCACTTGTATTAAATTTTACCCCG
>LPNX011195415.1:0-22640 GCA_001517045.1 Pseudotsuga menziesii | reverse complement strand
TGCTTTTGTCATGAAAATGAAATGAAATACTGATGTCTTAGCTAAGCATATGAAAATTTAACATGGTATCAGAGCCACCCTGAAAAGAAGACATTGTGTGAATCTAGGGCTTCTTACTTTTTTTTTCTCTCTCCACAATTGATCAACAAAATAAGGCTAGGCTGACTCTCCATTGAAGGGTGAATCTTTCTGTCGAAGCGGAATTCGATTCCAAGCATTTTCAGTTTTCGGTGCGGGAAATTAGGGCTTCTTGCAGAAGAAGAATTTTTGAGTGAGCCCAGCATAGGATTTCTCTCCTCATAAAAATAAAATTCTAGAGACCTGGATCAAGTTTTTTGGTTGGGTGAAACTCCGGGAAAATCAAACCCTAGTTTGACCCCGAGCTAGAAAAACCCTAAATACTAAAACTGGTTTTGGTACGTTCGCTATATCCTGAGATTGGAAAAGGTTCAGGAGCTGAAAATTGTATAGGACGAATATAAAATCCTTCTATACATTGTGTCCAAAATTCAGCCTTTGATAAGCTATATTCTGGGATATATGATCCATCCAAGTTAGGGTTCCAACCTCTTCCAGAATTCATCCCTAAACAGGACACCTGGGGAAACTTGCTATAGATTGGGATACAGAGGTCCAAATTGAATTCCTGAAGATGTTCCAAAAATATTACGGACTTTAATTTCTGTGGTCCGAATTTCAGAACCAGAAGATGAAACAGTGACACGTGGCAGTCCGTACAACTTCGCTGATCTGAACAGTCCTGTAACAGGTCACTGTGGGAAAAGGATCATAAATACCAGTTGGTGAAACAAATTTTGATGAAACCTTTGGTTTTGAATCAGGGACATGTGAGGTTACCTTAGTGCTAAATTTCAGACACATAGGAGCATTAATTGCGGAGATATCACAGAAATAGTGACAGGAATTTCTGCAGAAGAAATTGGAAAACTAGGGCTTCCTGTTTCGGGAGCTTCCCTCCACTGTTTTCAGAAAAGGAGTACATTATACAGCTCCATTTGAATATATCTATCTTTCTATCCAATCATATATTAAATATTCCAAGTTTTGAAAATTAGGGTTTCTCTGACAAATCCTAAATCAGCTAGCTCTGGAAGCAGGACGAACACCTCAAATTGGTAAGATCTAATCTTTTGCTATTTGCATTTGAGGTTCTCATTTCAAAGTGATCTATCACATCAGATTGATGATAAGCTTGGTAAAGTTGACAAATTCTAAGCATGGAAGTATTTGATCTCTCTGAAGAAAATGAATTGGACACCTACATGAGCAGAGAGGTTCCAGTTCCATACGGAGATGAGGCTCAAAGCCTTACACAAGAAGAACTTGATCAAGGCCAAGAAGATCATTGTTGATTCAATCACGGATAAAATTGTACCACAAGTGTCTTCCATAAAGACACCAAATATGTTTGATTCCTTGATCAAGATATTTGAAGATAAGAACTTAAATCAAAAGATGGCTTTGAGAAAATAGTTGAAGAATGTGAAGATCCAGAATGCAGAACAACTTGAAGCGGTAGAAGAAGAAGTGGAGAATGCAGAAGTGGTGATAGCCACATTGAATGGCCTCCCAGGATCATGGGATTCATTCATGCAAAGAATGTATTATAGAAGGAATTAATTTCTTTCAGCTTGACTCATAAGAAGAGAAGAAGAAGATGGGAGCAATTGAAGATCAAGCTCTCACCATTCAAAGAAGATCCCTCAAGTGATGAAGAATATGAAGAACTCAATTCTTGAAGAACCTCTTATTCATCTTATCATTTGGATAAGAAATGATGATTTCATGAATGAAGAAGATGATAAAGTAGAATGATCAAGATGGAGTCTACCCGTGAAACAAATAAAAGATAAGTATTCAATTGTCATTTCATGATATTGCTTTGTTATACATTTGATTATATTCAGTTGATGTGTTATACATGATAGATTGTTTGCATTAATGACTGTATACTACTAATATGCATGTGATGGGTAAGTAGGTCATGGTGCTATACAACTCTCCATTGCTACTTATCAAACCTTTTTGCTGAGATATTGGATTAGTGCACAATCTCAATGATGTCATGGTAGAGATGGAATGCATCTAGAAAGTTTATGTGAGATATGAATGAATGTTGTATTGACTAAATAGTTGCATGATGCATAAGAATTTGTCGTTATGTATACGTTTTATGAAATAGTTGTAACCATGCAACTGGTGCATTTAAATTGTAGGAAAGGTCTTGTACAACCTCCTACAAGAAAAGAAGGATGAGACTTGTTCTGAAGAACAAGTGATGACAATTCAATATTCACTCCAATAAACATGAATTTGAAGCTCCCAGGGTCAGAGACACCATGACGAAAGAAAGAGCTTCAGAGAGCGGTAGATCCACCTTGAAGGATGAAGACCACCATGGGTATGAGATATAACTCAAGATGAAGAAAATAATGCTATGAAAGAAGCTATGATCAAAGAATAACAATTGATCATGGGGAATGATGTATACGATATGATTTCTAGACATAAAGGGAAGTACGTAGTATCTTCCATATGGATCTACAAGAACAAGTGTACAAAGCAAGGTTCGTGATTTTCCTCGGAAAGAATAGACTATGACATGACATACTCTATTGACCAGTATATATCAAGCATAGAACCACCTGTACAGAATGAAGAGGGAAGATGATACTCCGCTTTAGGGGGAGTGACTACAAAAAAATATATCTGAGTTCGACATGGTACGACATGATGGATAGCTTCATGATGGATTGAGACTTTACCAAGAGTAAAGTGGGTTCCAAGCTTCAAGGTTGAATGCAGAAGACTAGGATATGTTGATGACCTGAGAAGACAAACTCATAGAAGATGTTATGATACTAGAATGATGTTTGGCATATAGTAATCAAACCAGAAAGCAAGAATGTGGTATCTTCCAAATGGATTTGCAAGATAAGATATGTTGCTAATAGAGGTAAGGTAAGACTTGTGGCTAGAGGTTTCTATCAGAAAGAGGGAATTAATTTTGAAGAGACACTTACTCCAGGAAGAAAGGTACACTTCCTTCAAAACTATCATGGTAGTTTCTTCCATGATGAATTAAAGACAAGCCTTCCTTAATGGTATGATTGAGGAAGATTTTTACATCAAATAGTCACGAGGATTTGAAATTGAAGACAGATGGAATCAAGTATGCAAGTTGAAGACGACCCTCTATGGCCTGAAGTAAGCTCCAAGAGCTTGGTATGGAAGAATAGATAGTTTCCTGATGAGCATGGGCTTTGCCAAGAGTAAAGTCGATCCTAACCTTTCCTACAAGGTTGTAGAAGATGAACCTGTCATTCTATTACTATATGTGGATGACTTATTCTTGACAGGGAATGAGAAATAGATCATGGAAATCAAGAAGAAACTAGCAGAAGAATTTATGATGAAAGACCTTGGGTTAATGCATTATTTCCTAGGTCTGGAAGTATGGCAAAGTTCAGAAGGAATTTTTCTCAACCAGGGAAAGAATGCGGTAGAGATATTGAAGAGATTCAATATGTTGGAATGCAAAGTCATGGCCACACCCATGGACTCCAACCTAAAGCTGTTAGCTGATGACTCATCAGAGTTAGTGGATGTGACTCACTATAGACAGATCATTGGGTCATTGATGTACTTAACAAATACCAGACCAGACATTTGTTTTGCTGTGAACACCTTAAGTCAATATCTTATTCAACCAATACGGGTTCACATAGTAGCTGCAAAACATGTGATGGGATATCTGAAAGGGACTATATACTTTGGTTTATACTATGATGGTAGCCATGAGTACAGATTGTATGGCTACACAGATGCAGATTGGGCTGGAAGTATCTCAGAAAGGAAAAGCACATCAGGTAGATGCTTTGGTTTGAGCTCTGCTATGAGTTCATGGTTTAGTAGGAAATAGTCCAGTGTTTCTCTTAGCACGGTTGAAGCAGAATACATAGCAGATTGCTCTACTAAGTTGTGAAGCCATATGGCTTCAGAAGCTGATATTAGGTCTCTTTGACCTGAAGATGGATACTACAATGATTCTACGTGATAACCATAGCTGTGATGACAAAGAAACCCGTGTTTCGACGTAACACATAGAAATCTGGTATTTCTACATATAAGATAAGATGTAGATGATGATACTGTAGATGCAGATGATGGTGATTCAATATTTCTATACTGAATATAGAGATGATGATGTTTCATTATTCTCATACTGAAGATATAGATGATGATTATTTCAGTATTCCCATACTGAAGATATAGATGATATTTCAGTATTTACATTCTGTAGATACAAATGATGGTGATTCCATATACTGAATATAGAGATGATGATGTTTTCAGTATTTCTATACTCAAGATATCGATGATGATGATTTCAGTATTCACATATTGGAGATACAGATGGTGATAGTTCAGTATTCACATAATGAAGATGTATATGATGATGGTTTGATGATGTACTGACGAAGCCTCTGCCTCGATTAGAGTTCGAACACTTTTGAGAAAAGCTTGGTGTTGTTCGGAAAGACCTTCCTCGAAAGGGGGAGTAGTGATGTTGCAAGGGGATTGTATCATCCATGGGAATTTTCCCTAAAGTGATTCGGAGACCTCAGTCCTCGAGAATGAAGAGGGATTGTATCATCCCGGGACATCTGTCCATAATAGATCCAGTGAACTCGGTCCTCGAGAACGTGGTGGGATTGTATCATCCCTGGGCACTTGCCCTAAAGTGATCCGGAGACCTCGGTCTTTGAGAATAAAGAGGGATTGTATCATCTCGGGACATCTATCCATAATAGATTCAGTGAACTTGGTCCTCAAGAATGTGGTAGGATTGCATCATCCTTGGACATTGTCCTAAAGTGATAGGGACTGATTCTCTTGTAATCAATCCGGTGGCTTCGGTCCTCGATAATGTGGTAGGATTGCATCATCCTTGGACATGGTACTAAAGTGATAGGGACTGATTCTCCCGTAATCAATCCGGTGGCTTTGGTCCTCGAGAATGTGGTAGGATTTCATCATCCTTGGACATAGTCCTAAAGTGATAGGGATTGATTCTCCCATAATCAATTTGGTGGCTTCGGTCCTCGAGAATGTGGTAGGATTGCATAATCCTTGGACATAGTCCTAAAGTGATAGGGACTGATTCTCCCGTAATCAATCCGGTGGCTTCGGTATTCAAGAATGTGGTAGGATTGCATCATCCTTGGACATAGTCCTAAAGTGATAGGGACTGATTCTCTTGTAATCAATCCGGTGGCTTCGGTCCTTGAGAATGTGGTAGGATTGCATCGTCCTTGGACTTAGTCCTAAAGTGATAGGGACTGATTCTTTCGTAATCAATCCGGTAACTTCAGTTGTTGAGAATGTGGTGGGATTGTATCATCCCTGGAATTTAAGTCCAAAAGTGATCCAAAGACTTTTTGTCTTTGAGTTGTGGATTGCAGGTTGTAGCTGACGATGATGATGCCGTACTGATCGAAAGATCAGAGGATGATGACGTACTGATCAAAAGATCAGAGTATGATGATGATGTACTGATCGAAATATTAGAGTATGATGATGATGACATACTGATCGAAAGAATCGAAAGATCAGAGTATGATGATGATGACATACTGATCGAAAGATTAGAGTATGATGATGACGCACTATGATTATGATGTTTCTTATCGAAAGATCAGAGTATGATGATGATGTTTCTGATCGAAAGACCAGAGTATGTTGATGATGTTTCTGATCAAAATATCAGAGTATGATGATGATGTTTCTGATCGAAAGATCAAAGTATGATGATGATGTTTCTGATCAAAAGATCAGAGTATGATGATGATGTTTCTGATCGAAAGATCAGAGTATGTTGATGATGTTTCTGATCGAAAGATCAGAGTATGTTGATGATGTTTCTGATCGAAAGATCAGAGTATGATGATGATGTTTCTGATTGAAAGATCAGAATGTGATGATGATTCTCATCAACAGATTAGAATATGATGATGATGATGTTGCTGCTGATCGAAAGGTCAAAGTGTTGATGATGATATTGCTGATCGAAAGGTCAAGATGCTGAAGATGTTGTTGCTGATAAAAAAGTCAAAGTGCTAAAGATGTTGCTGATCAAAAGGTCAAAATGCTGAAGATGTTGTTGCTGATCGAAAAGTCAAAGTGCTGAAAATGTTGCTGATCGAAAGGTCAAAATGCTGAAGATGTTGTTGCTGATCGAATAGTCAAAGTACTGAAGATGTTGCTGATCGAAAGGTCCAAATGCTAAATATGTCGTTGCTGATTGAAATATAAAAATGTTGAAGATGTTGTTGCTGATCGAACAGTCAAAGTGCTGAAGATGTTGCTGATCAAAAGGTCCAAGTGCTGAAGATGTTGCTGATCAAAGCAGTCAAAGAATTAATGATGATGAAGACTGAAGATTGAAGATGAAGACTACATGATTTTGAAAAGCTTCCAATGATTTATAGATGTGTTACCCTGCTGATGTTGATGATGTCCCCTATCTCTACTCTTGTTGTTGTTGATGTTGCTGTAGAATACCCTTCTCGTTAAGGGGGAGAGTTGAAATATTGTAACTTCAAAGAATATTCTATATGTATCTTTTTTTGGTCCCCGATGGTCCTACTGGGAGAACCACTTGTATTACATTGTACCCGATGCTCCTAATCGAAAGAACTAATAAGAGTCATGAGGTAGTCCCCTCTAATTGTAAAGGTGGGTCATCAGCACCCCAGTGTGGTTACTTGAGCCTACATGTGTAACTCGAGCCTACATGATTTAACTTGCACCTACATGTCAAATGAGTAATCTTAAGTGAACAGATGAATATAAATAGAGGTCTAGTGCTCCTCATTTGAGACACACACACTCTCACTTATGTAGCGCATTAGTGGAGAAGAGAAGTAGCTGGAGAAGGAGGAGGATCAGGCTTTGATCTCCTTGCTGGTTTTATCTTTTATCTTTTGGGGCATCTATATTGAGGAAGATTTTGCTGGGTTTTTCCCTTTAGGGTTTTCCCAGGATAAATCTTTGTGTTCCTTTTTTATGGTTGTGCTTGTCTATCTTTCAGTGATCCTGTTTATATGCTTTTGTCATGAAAATGAAATGAAATACTGATGTCTTAGCTAAGCATATGAAAATTTAACAAAACTTTCCATTCTTTCCACTGCATCAGAAAAATTATGACTTTCCACCCGATGTGCCGCTTTGGTAATTTTTTTGACTTTCATCCACTGCGTCGAAAGAATTTTCAACTTTCATCCTCCGCGTCGAATTTTTTTTACTTTTCTTCCGATCAACAGAAACTTGTCGATCTCTCCGCTATTGCAGAAAATTTTTGAAGTTTCTTTTGATTGACAAACTAGCCAAGCCTTCCACCACATCATAATTTTTTTTAGTTTTCCACTCGACGCATTCCGGCTGAAACTCACAAAGTTTTTCGATGTGCATCGGCGGAACTCTGCCGACGTATCGACAAAATTCTTCGATTTCTGCCTATTTCAATACTTTGAAATTTTTTTGTTTTCTTCCCATCGGCTTGAATAAGCCGATATGCCTCGGCTCACATCTCCATTCCTTGCTGAGATGCATTGGCTCAGGCTCAGTTCTGCAAACTCAGCCGACATGCCCATACATAGAAAATTTTTGAAATTTTTTCTGTCTTTTCTTCTGTCGTCGACGAAAATTTCACCTTCCTCCCGATGTGTATCGGCTTGCATCAGCTAACTTAACCAACATGCGTCAACTCCACTTCATCTAATTGAGCCGGCATAGGAAAATTCCACACTTAAAAAAATTTCTAAATTTTTTCTGTCTGCTTCTTTTCCTTATGCTGAACACTGAGGTTGATTCCTCCTATGTCAGCTGCTCTTCATGGCCCATTGAGGCCCAAAGCTACAACATGAACTCTGATACCACACTGTCACATCCCCACCCATCTACCCGAGAGGGAACACGACCATGATGAGATCTAATCCAGGAAAATATCCCCATTTACGTAAATATAAAAATGAATTGAACTTAAACATATACCGATGCATATTTTATTAAGATAAAATGGAAGCAAAATTCATTCATTCACAACATTTAGCATGTTCATATTAATTCATAAACACACATACAGTTGCATAGATAAAATAGACAAGAATACTTATCTTGAAAGAAGATTTTACCACAACTAGCTATGCCGCTGCAACATTCCAACCAACCATAGGCCAGTGTGCTCATAAATATCTTAGCAACACTGCCACCCCCGAGCTGGGCATGATTCCCACAAGGAATAAGGGAACACTAGCAGGCTCAGACATAGCCAAGGATTTATCAAGATTCATCCAAGCCAACATAGTTGGTTTTATTCATCCAAGCCAACATAGTTGGTTCGTTTCATTTTTCCCATGGCTGGGAAGTGGTTTTGTTGATATTCAGTGGCTGGGATCTCTGCTAGGTGGTTTTTATGTTATTTCTACATTCCCACAGTTGGGAATTTCATGTTTTCAGTGTTGCACAGTCAATGGGGCACAAATCCATGAATTTAGGGATTAAGGGAGTCATTTTTTCCCACGTGAATCCATAGAATATTTCTGGAAATCGAATTTCTCTCCCAAGGTCATTTTCCCCCATCTGCAAATTCGTTTTTGGCTCCCAAGTCATTTTTCATTATGCCCAAAACTTGCAATCATTGTGTATGTTACTGTTGTTTGGTCTGAACTGGTTTGGGATGGGAAATGTGGTCTAACTAGCTTGATAAACCTAGTGTGAGAAGGAACCTCACAGACAAAGCTAGGGGAATGGATTTCTTCTTTTCACACCATGAATAGCATTGGAAGGGAAGGCATAGCCTGAGGGACTGTGTAGCAGAGAAGGGGATTCTTCCTAGTTTTGGGTATGTAGATGTTTTAGAAGCAAGGATAGATCTAGTGCAGGTGTCCATATCTTTGTGGTTGAGCTCACTAGCCACTGAATATCAACAAAACCACTTCCCAGCCATGGGAAAAATGAAGATCACTGCAAAAACGTCCATAGAGAATGCCCAGGAGCTCCAAAAACGTGGGGAAGACAAAAAACGTGGATGCATGAGGGAATGGGAAGCATTTTTGGGCATTTACTTGGCCCATAAGTCAAAAACACATTTTCCAAAATCTGATCGCTTCTCCCATTTGAATTTGGACTACCATACTCTTCCCATCCCCATGAAATAACTACCTCAACCAATTTCTGGAAGAAATAAATGATTGGGTGAGTAAGACAAGAAAGGTGGTTGACAACTTGATGGGTTTTCCCATTGAAATTTGTATTTTCCCCATTGGCTCAAGGTTTGAATAGCCCCCCCGCCTTATCCTTAGTAAATCATGCCCCCATCTCATTTAATTGTTGCATCGACATAGCTGGTTGTGGGTATTTAATTAAATTGCATATTTACATGATGTCCAAAATTATAGTGTGCAAGCTAGCACGAAATACCATTGCATCGATTTTAGTCATCGAAACATAAAACTCTAAATCAATGGTGGGGCTTCTGCCTATAGCTCCACACCATGATTAATTACAACATATACATCATATACATTTTTATTTCAAACAGGGTCAAAACCGGGGTGTTACAGTTTGATTTATGTCTTTGGAAAATTGATGAGATATATATGCATTGTTATTATGGATTAAAGTTTTAAAGTCCAATTATCTTCATATTTTTGCTCAATCACTAACACGATGCTCACTCGCCTAGGAAGTTTTCAAAAATGCCTATAGGAGGTGTGGCTTGTGATATTTAGTCACGCGTAAGAAGCGGTTTTGAACATGATCATCACCTGATCCCGCTAATGGATTTGTCCTTTTACCCACATGCTTTTGATATATGCCATTGATTTCATTTCTATGCCCCCGCATATTTGCTTGACCCTTTTCTTATCTAGTGTGCAATTTTCATGCGTTATTCACCTTAGCCGAATGCAGATCTATTTAAGGTGTAAGGTTATCTGTTTCTTCTATGTTAGTGCATAGAAACACCTTCATAGTCACATGCCCAATATTGGTGGATAATCCATTCACTTGTTCATCTCTTTCAGGATAATCCCTAAATTTGATAGTAGAAATTTTGATGGTTTGGGAGCCTTGAAAATGTCTGTACTAACACCCACCATTCAACCTCTTCCTCAATTACCAACTCAACCAATCCCTAACCCAAATAATAGAATTCAATCTGCTTTTAATGTTGAGTTGGAAACATTTCGAACCTATATGTTTACCCATTTATCTTTACGTGATATACATCTTAGTTTTGGAAATATTCTCAATAAAACAAACCCTATGGTTGTCATTGAAGAAGAATACTATTATATCCCAAAATGGCACTTCTCTGTCTGTGACGACATTTACATGTTTTGTCGCATTATGACAATTCCATGACAACACTTCATGAAAGCTACTATTAGTCACCCAAATGAAACCTATGGATGGAAGGGCCATAGTTGGAGTTTTGTAACTCCATTTAACCTCTTTTCTAGACCATTGGAAAAGTATCAGACCAAGGAACAACTTTCCAAAAGACATCAACTTCTGAAAATGCTTAGAAATACCCCCAAAAATGGATTTTTTGACCCATTCACGAGTGGATAAAAGGAAACATGCATTTCACACGTGCCTTTGTAGAAAGAAACTCACGTGTATACCCTGAAGTGGTAAAAAAAATAAAAAAATGGGAAATTCTTGAAATTTGGGTGGTTTTAGTGGTTTTGGAATTGCCCCTTTGGTTGTAACTGATCGATTATCAACCCTAACTCTTTAGAATAATATATAAGAGATGGAGAGGGGTCCATGAAATGAGACTTGGCATTTGGAATTGTTATGCTGGTGAAATTGGGACTCTCATCCTCCCTACCTTTGCTCTAGATTTCATCTCCCTTAGTTGTAGAACTTGGAGGTTGAGATTCTTGGAGAAGAGAAGTAGGAGATTTAGATCGAAGGTTTCACAAGGTTCCTTTCAAGAGGAGAAGGTATATATTGTACTTCTTCAATTGATTAATAAATATTTAATGATATTCCCTTTCCAAATCATTGTATGGTAGATGTTTCATCTCTATTTTTGATCATATGTTGATGTTGATCATATTAGGGTTTCATATTACCTTGATTATCATTGCTTTACATGTGGTCAAATGGGTTTGAGGAAGGTTTGAAGTTGTTTTGCAATTTTAGAATAATCAACCCATAGTTACCTACCTTAGACATTAATTAATTCATTTTTGTCTTATTTACCTTGTTTCCTATATTCCACTCTATGCTAGTTGTCTTCTACATCTCATAGAAGTCAACACTTGCTAAAACTGAGTCATGGAGCGCTTGGGAAACCTCCTAGAAACCATATTTAGCATGTCTACTTTATTCCAGATTTTCCAAAGCACATATCTGCTTTTTCTGCAAAGCTGCCTATTTTATTGAGAAATAAGGCAAAAGGGAAAGCAAGACTAGGTGTAGTTGACTTGTTTTTTCCCCACATCATTCTCCATACTTTTCTCCTAATAAAAGAATGTATGAGTTGTTTTTCCATCCCTTATTATCTTTCCTACTTGACTTTTCCAATTCGTGAGCCTCTTAGTGGATTTGGAAACTGCTTTATGCACCTATGGGGTATTTGACTAGATTTAGTAAGCCTACTTTTTGACTATTTCAAATGGAATCCTTATGCATTAGAATCTATCATGTAATTATATATTGTAGCAGCCTATGAATTCACAAGGTTGGCTATTGTACACTTATTCAATACAGATTAGTGTTATGCTCCGATTTCAGTTTCCTTTGATGGTAATTTTGCATGTTTGATTAGCAATTTTGTGAGTGTAATTGTTCTATAACTTGGGTTCAATTTCCACATGGTATCACAGCCTTTGTAGATCAATTTCTCTCCTTCCATATTGCTATTGTAGGTTTGACATCTTGACTAGGAGCATATTCGACTAACTAAAGGGCACAATTCTGAGCTATGGACCAATCTCAGAAGATTATATTGACTCCATTTAATTTCTTTGAATGGAAAGCTGAGATGGAGATATTGTTGAGAGTGAAAGGTCCCTACAGGGTGACTATGGCAACTAAGGCAGATCCCAATCTAGCTGTAGAGAAAATAAAATGGCACAACAGGAGGGATGAGGCCTATGGTCTTTTGTGTCTGAGCATTTCAAGAGACCTCCTCTTCCATATTGATGGATTGACATCACCTAATGAAGTGTGGGAGAATATTGTAGAGATTTTTGGTAAGACAGATGAGATGAGAGGACGTCAAATCGAGAATGAATTGATCTCTTTGAGTCCCAATAGCTTCGAATCCTTGCAACTCTATTTTTCCAAGTTTAAAGCCCTTGTTTTGCAGCTAAAACAGTGTGGAATTGAAAAGAAGGAATACCAACTAGTTTTGGCCATACTCTCAAAGCTTGGCCCTGACTATTCAGTGTTTGTTTCGAGGCTTCCATGCCACCAAGTTGACAACTTGAGCCTGGAAGATTCCTAAGCTTGCAGAGTTCATGGAATCCCTCACACAGGAACAAGATAAATTGGTGATGATGGGCACCATCAAACCTTCCAAAGACCAAGATTTGGTTGCTGGAGATTCAAGGTTGGATTCAAAAGGCAAGAAGAAAGCTAAGAAGCCGCCTGAGCAAAAGAGAGACAAGAAAAAGTCTCAAGAGGATCCGCAAGGCTCCAGGAAGAACTTCCAGAAGAAGAAGAACAAAGGAGAAATGAGCAAGTGCGCATACTGTAGTAAGGGCTATCATCCTGAGAGCTCCTTTATCAAGAAGAAAATTGACATGTTGACCCAAATCTTGGAGAAGAATGACATCTCCCTTCTTGATTGCTCAAAGAAGAGGGAAGGAGGTGTTGGAGACATTTACCACCATACACACTCTTTTTGGTCAAACTGGCCTAGTTAAACCACTATCCTAAGTATTATTGACATTTATTGACATCAGTGGAGCATTACATGACCTCATCCAGTCACACCCACGCCTACCTTTAGTCAAGGAGGCCAACTTATCCTTCTCCTACATTTGGGGAGGCTAACTGGAGCACTATGGGGGTGATCTGAGTGTCATTAATGCAATTTATTGCTAACTGATTGCTACAATCAGTTAAACAGGGCAGTGAAGGTTCCTCCTCTCATTAAATATATTATTTAATGATTATTTAAAGAACTGGAGTCAACAGGGGCGCCTCCAACCACTTTTGATGTGCATTTCAACTTCAGTTAACCTCATCGGGGTTCATTGGAGTCAGTGTAGTGCTACCACTTGATGGTTGGTGTGCTGTAACATGTGTCTGATCTCTTTCAGTTGAGACTCAGTCATTTATTGCACTCCAACTTCAGTTAGGATTAGTTGAGTCAATTAGGGTTTTGATCAGTGGTTAACTGGAGTGTTGACTATGGCTTACATTCAGTTAATCTAGACTCACTCATTCAATTCGAATGACCTCCTTAGGAATTCAAATTGTCTCTTCATTCATGCTTGTAGCATGACATTGTAATTGTAATCATTCATTCTTTATTGAATATATAGAGCGACTACCATTTCGTAGTCCGATTTACACCATTTCATGAGTTATTTGTTGATTAATATTTGATGAGACTGATGTTTAGTCCCTAGATCACTGTGCAAGATTAATATGGTATCAGAGCTCACGGCGGGACGAAGCTCTATCTCTCAAAAACAAACTTTTTGACAGATTTTTGCATGAAAATTGAGCAATAGCTCAAAAATATAGCACTACACCAGAAGCCAAGGCTTACCACTTAATACCCCAAGTACACAACTTGTTGATCAAGCTTGCTTGATTGACTATGCTGGGTGTGATGAAAGCCTAGAATGTGCAGGCTGTTCGACCTTACATTACCCTTTCTGTTTTGATTTTCAGGTTTCTACAAGTGAAGCATTCGGTCTAGCAGATCAAGATGGCCTCCTCAGTAGATCTCTTGACTCCATACAATTTCCACTCATGGAAAGGTGATATGGAGATTCAGCTGCACTCCAAAGGACTTTTTAGAGTCACCATGGACACTGAAGATGAGCTTGGTTCTGCCATAGAAAAATCAAGATTTTTGAACAAGAAGGATGAAGCCTTTGGTTTCTTGTGCCTCTCTATTTCCCGAGATCTTCTTTTCCGTCTTGCGGGATTGAATACTCCAAAAGAAATATGGGACAAATTGGAAACTTTATATGGAAATCATGATGACTTGAGAGTTTACCAGCTCGAAAATGAACTCATGTCTCTCCAGCGCTCCAATTTCGAGACTCTGAATGATTTCTTCACAAAGTTCAAGCATACTGTTTTACTCTTGAAGCAATGCAAAGTGGAGAAGGAGGATGATCAGGTCATCCTTGCCATACTCTCCAAACTTGGGGCTGATTATTTAGTTTTTGTTTCTACATTCCGTGCGGGGAAGCTCACAACCCCTGGATGGAAGATGCCTACACTCAATGCCTTCATTAAGTCCCTAACAACTGAACATGACAAGCTTGTCCAGATGGGGATCATCAGATCCTCCCGTGATCAAGCCCTCCATGTCTTGGGGCCCAAATATTTGAAGGGTAAAGGAAAGTAGTAGAAGAATAAAAAAACTAAATTTGATGCTCGTAAGCCTAGAGTTGAAAACCAGCAGCATGATGAGTCTTCCGACTCAAGGAAGAACAAAGGAAAATGGCACCATGGCAAAGAAAAATTCAAGTGTTCTTATTGCGGGAAGGGCTTCCACCCTGAACATGCTTGCATGAAGAAGAAGCTTGATGAAGCAACCTCTCTCCTTGAGAGAAATCACATCATTTTTTTGGAAAGCTTTCAGAGGAGAGATCAGCAAGATCGGGAACCACAGCATGAAAAAGGTCATGCCCTCATGGCAAGCACTTCAAAGTCCAAAGCACTCTTGATTGATTCAAGAGCTTCTAATCACATGACGACTGAAAGAGACTCCTTTTCATCCTTGGATACCGGAAAATCCATCCCCATCCACATGGGAGATGATTCCACCATCATTTCAGAAGGACAAGGTACGGTTGATCTTGAAAATGGTTATTTTTCAAATGTCTTGTATGTACCGTCTCTTGCATCAAATCTCCTTAGTGTCTATCAGATGACACATACTAGAGTGCCTAAGAGAGTTTCTTTCAGCCCAAATGATGTTGAGATAACATAAATTACATCCAGGAAATTCATTGCTAAAGACCTTGCAAACCATCACGCAAAAGCCTATGAGTTCTCTCACTTTGTTGCGGATGCAAAGCCCACCGCTCTGCTAACTCATGGAAATGAGGTTAGTAGGCTGTGGAATGAGAGGTTTTTCCATCTTAATTTCAAATATTTTCATTAATTACAAAACAAATCCATGGTTGAAGGCCTTCCGGTCATCAAGGCAACCACAGGAATTTGCAAGGGTTGTGTGATTGGAAAACAACCTGAGCACAAGTTTGATCGGGGGAAGGAAAACTTAGATGGATGCATATTGGGGATGATACATTCTGATATCAGTGGTCTAATTCCTGTCACATCCATGAATGGATCAAGGTATTTTCTTACTTTTATTGATGATTTTTCAAGGTACACATGGGTTTTCTTCCTGAAAAAGAAGTCTGAGGTATGTGAAAAAGTTTCTGAATTGAAGGCCTTGATCGAAAATGCCTTTGGGCTTCAGATCAAGATCTTGAGATATGATAATGGTGGGGATTATCTCAGTAATGATTTACTACACATATGCTCCCAAAGTGGTTTTCAGGTCCAACATTCAGTTCCCTACACTCCCCAACAGAATAGAGTAGCGGAAAGGAAGAATCGGTCTCTCAAGGAGATGACCACCTGTATGTTGGAGTCAAAGAAGCTTGCTGCAAATTTGTGGGCTGAAGCCATGCATGCTACAGCTCAAGGTGAGGGTTCCACACTCATCCATGAAAGGGAAGAATCCTTTCGAATTATACTTCGGACACAAGCCGAATGTGTCGAACTTGCAGGTGTTTGGGTCCACTGCATGGGCCCAGATTCCGCTTGATAAAAGAAGGGATTTGTAAACGCAAAGCATAGAATGTCTATTTATTGGGTATCCTGATGAATATAAAGGATTCAAGCTTCTGGATATCAATACCAAACATATCATCATTGAGAGAAGTGTCAAGTTCGATGAGCCTCTTCAGGAGGTGGAACTAGTGAAGGAGAAAACTGCTGAATTTACTTCCTATTCTACTAAATATTTGGATGATGAATTGGGGGTAATGACCCTGATTTGGATCCTATGATTTCTGATATTAGTGTGCATATATCATTATATGATGAATTAGAACCTGAAGTGCAAAATAATCTTCCTACATGGGCCCGACAGACACTCTCCTCCGCAGGAGATAACATTGGAAATCCGGATGATCCAAGGAGAACCAGGTCTGATTTGCAAAGAGAAGGTATTGCGCTCTATTGTCCTGATAATTTGCTGTCCCAAACTTGCTATTTGATGATTAGTTCAGATCCTAAATCCTACTATCATTCTCTAAAGGATCCGAGATGGCAAGTTGCCATGGATGAAGAGATGAATTCTCTTCAGAAAAACACTAGTTGGGAGCTAGTTTCTCTTCCTCCAGGAAGGAAATTGGTTCAATGCAATTGGGTGTTTCAGACCAAGGTTTCTGCTGATGGAAGAAATTCCAAATATAAGAAAATTCTGGTGTCAAAAGGTTTCTCTCAGTTCCAAGGTGTGGACTACCATGAGACCTTTGCACCAGTTGCAAAAATGGACTCCATCAGCCTAGTTTTGGCAATTTTAGCATCCAAGCACTGGGAAGTGCATCACATGGAGTTAAGTCATCCTTTATGCATGGAGATATTCATGAGGAGATATAAATGAAGCAACATGAGGGATACATCACTGATCCATCTTTGGTTTGCAAGCTAAAGAAGTCACTATACGGGTTAAAATAGGCCCCAAGAGAGTGGTATTCCAAGATGGATGCCTTCCTTCTCTCGCAAAACTTTCAAAGGTGTATATCAGATCCAAATGTGTATTTATAGAAGTATGATGGTAATATAATTATATTTTTTTTATATGTTGATGAATTACTGATCAAAGGTAGCACAGTTGCCTCCATTTCAGCCATCAAAACTGCTCTCCACAATGCCTTTGAAATGAGTGATTTGTGGCTCCTAAAACAATTTTTGGGGCTCGAAATTGAGAAAAATTCTGATGGGATTATGGTCAATCAGTCCAAATAAATTTCATACCTATTATTCAAGTTTAACATGGCTGATTTTAGGCTTGCACCATTCCCTTTCCTTTTAGGGATCATCCTTGAAGAAGGAAAAAGCACACCTCCCATGGACTGCACTATCTATTGACAGTTGATTGGTAGCTTGTTGTACTTGACACATTCTAGGCCTGATATTTGTTATGCAATGAATGTTATATCAAGATATATGTAGTAGCCTCATGATATTCATTGGAAGGTAGCCAATAGGATCCTCCAGTATATTCAGGGAACTAGGACCTACGACATTCTCTATGGTTCAAACTCCGAGATAGAGCTGGTTGGATACACAGATTCGGATTGGGAGGGTGATTCTATTGATCAAAAGTCTACTTCTGGATGTGTATTCATGTTTGGTGGTGGCCCCATTTGTTGGTCAAGTAAAAAGCAGACTGCCATAGCACTATCTTCAGCAGAGGCCGAGTATCGAGGAGCAGTGAATGCTTGCATCCAAGCAGTTTGGTTGCAAGGCATTCTTTCAGAGTTTGATCTTGGTATTACTTTGTCCACTGTACTCTTTTGTGGCAATCAAAGTGATATTAAGATAACCATGGATGCAGTTACCAAGCATAGGAACAAGCATGTAGAGATCCACATGCACTACATCAGGGAGCTAATGCATGACAGGACCATCATTCTGCAATACTACCCGAATAATGAGCAGATTGCAGACATCTTCACCAAGATATTTTTATAAAAGAATTTCACTTACCTCCATTCACTGTTGGGGGTGATTTCATCAGGGTGATTCAGACTACTTTCAATGTTCAGCTTGAGGGGGGGTTTTTCCCATTGGGTTTTCCCTCTTTTCCTCACTTAGTTTGTTTTGAGCATTGTTTCAGTTTCAGCATTGTACAGGGTGACCTATGGCCTTAGTTGTTGAGGCCCTAGCATTTTTATTCATTTTGTTTTCTAACTCCTCCTGAGTATAGATTAAGGGGGGGCGTTGGAGACATTTACCACCATACACACTCTTTTTGGTCAAATTGGCCTAGTTAAACCACTATCCTAAGTATTATTGACATTTATTGACATCAGTGGAGCATTACATGACCTCATCCAGTCACACCCATGCCTACCTTTAGTCAAGGAGGCTAACTTAGCCTTCTCCTACATCTCGGGAGGCTAACTGGAGCACTCTAGGGGTGATCTGAGTGTCATTAATGCAATTTATTGCTAACTGAATGCTACAATCAGTTAAATAGGGAAGTGAAGGCACCTCCTCTCATTAAATATATTATTTAATGAACTGGATTCAACAAGGGCACCTCCAACCACTTCTGATGTGCAGTTCAAATTCAGTTAACCTCATCGAGGTTCATTGGAGTCAGTGTAGCGCTACCTATTGATGGTTGGTGTGCTGTGACATGTGTCTGATCTCTTTCAGTTGTGACTCAGTCATTTATTGCACTCTGACTTGAGTTAGGGTTAGTTGAGTCAATTAGGTTTTTGATCAGTGGTTAACTGGAGTGTTGATTATGGCTTACATTCAGTTAAGCTAGACTCACTCATTCAATTTGAATGACCTCCTTAGGAATTTGAATTGTCTCTTCATTCATGCTTGTAGCATGACATTGTAATTGTAATCATTCATTTTTTATTGAATATACAGAGCGACTACCATTCCATAGTCCGTTTTACACCATTTCATGAGTTATTTGTTGATTAATCTTTGATGAGACTAATGTTTAGTCCCTAGATCACTGTGCAAGATTAATAGGAGGATCAAATTCAGAGGAAAGAGAGAGAGTACATGCTTTGGTTGCTGGCACATCAAGTTCACCTAGCTTCATCATAGACTCTGGAGCTTCTAGACATATGGTTTCGACAAAGGAGGAATTCTCCTCTCTTGACATGTGGAAAGGTCCACCAATATTTTTGGAAGATGACTCTCTCATTGACAGTTTGGAAAAAGGAAGGATTGATCTTGACCATGGTAAGTTCAATAATGTGTTGTATGTTCCAGGTCTTGCCTCTAACCTCTTGTCAGCGTATCGGATGACTCACACAGGGTCTCCAAAGAAGGTCATATTCTCCCCTGATGATGTTGAAATCATAGAGATTTTGAATGGTAAAGTCATAGAAAAAGGTGATGTTGATCACACTTTGAAGGTATACATGTTTTCCCATTTTCTACCCTACTCAAACCTGTCTGCTCTTTTGATTCATGCTAATGAGGCAAGCAAGGTTTGGCATGAAAGATTTGGCCATCTTAACCATAAGTATCTTTCTGATTTGAGTGAAAAAGATATGGTCATAAGGTTACCAAAGATTAAGTTTTCCAAGGGAGTCTGTCAAGGTTGTATCCTAGGAAAACACCCAGAGAACAAATTTGAGAGAGCTAGTCATGAGAGAACCTATGCACCTCTTGAGTTGATACACAGTGATATTGCTGGTCCATTTCCTCATATGTCCATGAGTCAAGCCAAATATGCACTGACCTTCATAGATGACTTTTCCAGGTATTGCTGGGTTTAATTCCTAAAGCATAAGTCTGAAGTTTTTGACCTCTTCAAAGTCTTTAAGGCGTTGGTTGAAAACCAGTCTAGGAGGATACTCTGTTAGAATAATTAACCCATAGTTAGCTACCTTAGACATTAATTAATCCATTTTTGTCTTATTTTCCTAGTTTCCATATTCCACCTTATGTAAGTTGTCATCTACACATCCATAGTGGTCAAACTTGTTAATTTTGAGTGATGGAGTGCTTGGGAAACCTCCTGGAATCAAATCTACTTTATTCCTAGCCTCCCTAGCGCATGTCTGCTTTTTCTGCTTTATTGCCTGCTTTTTAATTGTTTTAAGGCAATGGGGAAAGTTTGACTAGGTGAAGTTAAATTGTTTTTTGTCCTCCACATCCTCCACTCTTTTCTCCTATGAAAAGAATGTATGAGTTTTCCTTCCATCCGCTATTAGCTTACCTAATTGATTTTGCCAATTCATGAGCTCCTAGACAGTTTTGGAAACTGCTTTATGCACCTATGGGGGATTTTCTTAGATTTAGTAAGCCTGATTTTGACTAGATTCGAATGGCATATTCATGCATTAAAATCCCTCATGTAATTATTTATTGTGGTAGCCTATGACTTCACAGGGTTGGCTATTGTACACTTATTCAATACAGTTTAGTGTTCAGCTCCATATTCTGTCTCTTTTGTGAGTAATTTTGCATGTATAATTGGCAATTGATGTGGGTGTAATTGTTCTAACACTGGGTTCAATTTCCACATGGTATAAAAGCCTTTGTAGATCGATTTATCTCCTTCCAATTTGTTTTGCAGGTTTGACATCATTGACTGGCAGCATTCTGCTGACTGACGGGACAATTTCTGAGCTATTTATCAATCTCAGAAGATCATCTTGACTCCATTTAATTTCTTTGAATGGAAAGCAGAGATGGAGATACTGTTGAGAGTGAAAGGCCTCTACAGAGTGACTATGGCAACAGAAGCAGAGCCCAATGTAGCTGCAGAGAAGATAAAATGGCACAACAGGAGGGATGAGGCCTATGGTCTCTTGTGTCTGAGTATATCCAGAGACCTCCTTTTCCATCTTGATGGATTGAAATCACCAAATGAAGTATGGGAGAAGCTTGTTGATATTTTTGGAAAGATAGATGAGATGAGGGGACATCAAATTGAAAATGAACTGATCTCCCTGAGTCCCAATAGCTTTGAATCCCTGCAACTCTATTTTTCCAAGTTCAAAGCACTTGTTTTGCAGCTAAAACAATGTGGGATCAAAAAGAAGGATTATCAGCTGGTCTTGGCCATATTCTCGAAGCTTGGCCCTAACTATTCAGTTTTTGTTTTGACCTTCTATGCCACATAGTTGACAGCTCGAGCCTGGAAGATGCCTAGCATTGCATATTTCATGGAATCTCTCACATAAGAACAAGATAAATTGGTGATGATGGGCACCATCAAACCATCCAAAGACCAAGCTCTAGTTGCTGGAGATTGGAGGGTGGATTCAAAAATAAAAAAGAAAGCTAAAAAGCCACATGAGTAAAAGAGAGACAAGAACAAGTCTCTGGAGGAGCCTCAAGGTTCCAAGAAGAACTACCAGAAGAAGAAGAACAAAGGAGAAATGAGCAAGTGCGCATACTGCAGTAAGGGAAATCATTCTGAGAGCTCTTGCATGAAGAAGCAAATAGATATGCTGACCCAAATCCTGGAGAAGAATGGCATCTCCCTTCCAGACAGCTCAAAGAAGAGGGAAGGAGGATCAAGTTTAGAAGACAGAGAGAGAGTTCATGCATTGGTTGCTGGCACATCAAGCTCACCTAGTTTCATCATTGATTCTGGAGCTTCAAGACATATGGTTTCGACCAAGGAGGCATTCACCTCACTTGACATGTCGAAAGGTCCACCAGTAGTACTAGGAGATGACTCTCTCACTGAAATTTTGGGCAAAGGGAGGATTGATCTTGATCATGGTAAGTTCAGCAATGTGTTGTATATTCCAGATCTTGCCTCTAACCTCTTATCAGTGTATCAAATGACCCACACAGAGTCTCCAAATAAGGTCATATTCTCCCCTGATGAAGTTGATATCACAAAGATCTCAAGTGGTAAAGTCATTGCAAAAGGAGTTGCAAATCATACTTCGAAGGTATACATGTTCTCACACTTCCTACCCTACTCAAACCCCTCTGCTCTTCTGATTCATGCTAATGAGGCAAGCAAGCTTTGGCATGAAAGATTTGGCCACCTAAATTACAAGTATATTTATGATATTAGTGAAAAATAAATGGTCATAGGGTTACCAAAGATTAAATTTTCCAAAGGAGTCTGTTAAGGTTGCATCCTAGGAAAACACCTAGAGCATAAATTTGAGAGAGCTAGTCATGAGAGAACCTCTGCACCTCTTGGGTTGATCCACAGTGATGTTGCTGGCCCATTCCCTCATATGTCAATGAGTTAGGCCAAATATGCATTGAATTTCATAGATGACTTTTTCAGGTATTGCTGGGTTTACTTTCTGAAACACAAGTCTGAAGTTTTTGGCCTTTTCAAAGTCTTTAAGGCTTTGGTTGAAAACCAGTCTGGGAGGAAACTCAAGGTCCTCAGATATGAAAATGGTGGTGAGTATGTAAAGTATTATTTTATTCAATATTGTGTAGATGCAGGTATTCAGATGCAACATTCTATCCCTTACACACTGTTTGTGCCAGAAATTGTTCATAAGGCTAGGGGAACAAGCCAACACAATCTCAGGAGTAAAACTCAATAAATAGAACAAAGTTTAGGGTTTTTTTGTATGATTTGAATGGTTGTAAGCTTCAAGAACATGCAGGGAATACATCCAAAAGACAAGTAACAACTAAAT
>LPNX011195412.1:0-32693 GCA_001517045.1 Pseudotsuga menziesii | reverse complement strand
GTATATCAATATTCTAATGTTTTTAGGGATGATCAAGGTAACATTAAAAGATATAAAGTGGTCCAAAGGGGATAATGAGTCTGCAGCGGGACAAGGGAAGGCCATATGTTTGATTCACCTAGTGTGGTGAAATCCGCTATAACAATCCCTAATAAGAGCGACTTGGCTTAAAACTCTAGATCGCTCCTATCCCAGCTTCTAGAGTGACCCCAGTCGCTACTGTGACTTGGTTTGGAGCGACCCAGTCGTGCTTAACCCTCTGTCTTGCATGACTTGAGTAAGTCGACTATTTTTCTACTCAAATCGCATATGTTTCTCTGTTCTATGAGACCCCGGTCGCAGTTGTTCTGCTGACAGGTGCGACCTGCAGTTTTTCAGTTTGTTTTTGTGTTTCAGATTTCTATTTCAGACCTGCTATCTATCCCAAACCATGTTCTAACTTGTTTTTTGTCTAGATATGATATTTTTACAACCCCTTGGTATGTTTTGAGATCCTACTTTCTTGGTTTATGAGTCATTCTAGTTGAGCTTCGTGGTTGAGACCCCATGCATGTTTCCTACGTTTGATTAATTCCTTTTACTGCTCATTTGTTTCAAGTACTATATTTCTAGAAGAAAAAATTATTTTGCAGCATATTTATTGTTCTTTACTGCATTATATTTTCATCTCGATAGTGAGATGGAAATATCTTTGTCATGGATTGTTGGGTTTGACATACACACCAATTTCACACTTTTCACACCATATAAGTGAAATGCTCGATTCATGACCCCGAGCAAGCCTTAAAATTAAGTTAATACAACCAACATTGTAACCTCACTTGAGGAAAAAACGATATTGTAGCTAAGTTAGGAATTTGGGGATAGGAATCCAAACAACACCCCTCAATCACTTACATATCGATACATAATTGTTGTCCATTAGGGGACCAAAATCCTCTTGTACTTGTTGACACAGTCACAACCAGTTTCTCAGGAGTAAGCTGCAAACGAAGGGGTTCTGAAAGTCAGAGTGGAATACTGCATTCCATATTGCATCAAAGGCTAAACCTTCGCATTCCTCCTTGTATTTCCCAGTCGGGAATTGAGGGACAAAGGGCTTGAGTGTCAGTAAATTGAACGGACATGTCATGAATGAGGTAGCCTAGTTTCCATTCTTCTAGGGCTCTTTTACCCAGAGGTCCTTCTCGGTAGTGGGATTCTCTTACCCTAGATTGTTCTTCCATTTCGTATTGTCTGACTACGATTTCATCACCCTACTGAGGATACGATTTGTGAAGGGATTCCATCTTGTAGTTAGGAGCTTGCTTGCGCTCATACCCCATAGTTTACTGAGTCATTTTTATTTCATAGGAAGTGTTGCTTGTTGTATTTATGACCACTTTGTTGTAGAATCTTCTTTCTCTCACCCACTATCACAGTTTGGTTTTAGATATTGTTGTTGTCCTGTGAGCCGCCATTTCATATGCTCTCCTTCCACACACTCTGTTGTAGTTTGGTTTTTGAACCTGTGATTGATCCTCTTGAGTTTTCATTAATTACACAGCACTCCATATAGTCATCATATCTCCACCACGCTACTCACATATGCTTAGGGGGCACACCCCCTAGTTCGGTTTTTTGAACTGTCATCGTCGGATCCATCTTCGACACCACTCACCACCTTTGGAGCCACACACGGCCTCTGAGTCCGATTCGAATTCATATTAATCTGAACCCACCTTGTTCACTACTCCATCTAGCCCCATGGTTGGTGTACATCTTGATCCCTTCCAAGGTGGGATTGTTAGTAGTGGGCTCACATCCATTCCACCTATCATCACAGGTATCCCTTCCATTAGGCCTACAGGCCCTAGTCCTAGTGGGCCCCTTATCATTACATAAAATATTGTTGGTTCACTACTCACTAGTGGTGGTCCCATCCTAGCCACCTTGGTAACTACCATTCCACCATTTATGCCTAGGAGTAGTTTCCCTTCCATGTCCATTCCGACTATTCCTACCATACCAGTGACTTTTCCTATTGTCAAATGGCAACCTTATCCACCCCTAGTTATGCATGTGAATTATCTTCCTACTTCCACCAACACCATTGTTTTTCCTTCCCAAGCCTCTCTTGATTTTAGTCTCCCTTTTATGGCTAGTCTCAACCTACCTGGTTTGGCATAGTTGACAAATGACCCCATTAGTCATCAACCACAATGGCCTCCCATGCCTACAAAACTTTCCTCAGACATCCCTAAGTTTGAGGGTAAGGCCAGAGAGGATCCTTAAAACCACATTATGTCATTTCACCTACGGTGTTCATTTAACAACATAGTGGGTGATTGCATCCAGTTGAGGTTGTTCCAGCGCACACTCGCTAGTGTTGTGGCCAAGTGGTACATTGAACTTACCCATTCTACTTACCTAGACTTCTCCTCATTAGCTTCGATGTTCCTACAATACTTCCAGTTACCTGTCTGTTACGACGAGGGAGTCAAAATCTTATTACCTGTCAAAAAAACACAGCTGCCCACATCACGGATCATATCCATGAGTGGCGTCGCCACTATAGCTTGTGTAAGTTTCAGTTAGATGATAGGATCTTCCTAGATTGGTTCCTCAAAAACTTACTCCCTCCCATATCCAAGGATGTTTCATCTAAATTCCCGCAAACCAAATAGGAATCTATCCTTAAGGCTCAACAGTTTGATATGATACATGCCCAATATGGATATTTGTATACCATTAAACCTGATGCTCCCCATTTCAGCACCTCACACTGAGATACATCTGAGGAATATCATGCCGCTAATGGAGTTATCGGCTCTATTACCCAGCACCCTCAGTTTTACTTGGCCTCTTCTATGATGTCAACCCATGTTGGTAACACCCATAGCGTTTCCCAACCCAGTTACGCCCCTGATTACTCACGTGTGATGGCTCAATCTGGATCTACTTCCTCTTATGCGCCTCATGACTATGCCCCTAATTATTCACGCATAATGGATTAGTCGGGATCCACCCCTTCCTACGCACCTTCTGCACCAACTGAGTCACATTCACAAAACGACTTATTCAACACACTCGTGTCCTGGCCAAACGACCCAATTTGCACCCCCACCAGCTCCTCTAGTCTATTATGCACCATCTGTGAAACCCACTCCGACTCCGGCCCCGACTCCTCTGGTTTCTACGAGATAGGTCTATGCATAACAGAACCTCCCTAACCAACCCAACCCCAATAACCAACAAGTGCAGGTAAAGAACAAGAGAGATAGGAATCAAGGCAACAACCAACCCCAAAATAGCAGCCAGTAGGACAAACCCCCAAACAATAACAATGTCGAGCCTCCTGCATAGAATCCCCAACATCCCGCTCGACCTAGGAAGAACCCATAGTTTTGGACTAACCATCTGTGTGCTATTTGTAACACATACAGCCATTACACTCATCAGTGTCCCCACATGGTTCGCATCCAACAACCACTCCAAAACAATAGCCAACGTGATCCCAACGCGGTTGCTCTGGCTCCGCCAAATCTAGAACCACCAGGTCCTCCGCCTATGGTGCTACAAAACCCCCTACCCCACCAAGGAATGGTTGCAACCCAACCCTTGGACCCACAAGCTCCTGCAACCACTACTATGGCCTAACTCGCTGAGTTTGGTGTCCATCACCTTATGACGTTATCATCCAAACTCAACCTCCAGACTCCACAAAACCAGTTCGGCTCCACCACAGAAACTGTTATATTTTTATCATTCAAGATAGCATTATGATCTTAGGATATTATCTGAGAGAATAACATGCACATCAATAAATACAAGAGATAATAGACACAAAGATTTTCCTCGGGGAAACCATAAAGGAGAAAACCCCGCAACTTCCTTAGAGATAGAATCAGCACCAAAAGTAAAACCCCAAAATAGTAAGATGATCTCCCGACAGCAGTAGTCTCTCTCTTGTCCCAGCAACTTCTCTCTCACTTATGCACCCCAATGAGTGAGTGTGTGTGTGATAAATAGAGAGGATCACTCTCTATTTATATTCTTTAGTTCACTTAATGTCCACTTTAACATGTCGGCCCCACTTAACAATTAATTGCTAGGGCCGACATCTCTAGGAGAGTCTAATAACCCTAGTGCCCCACAACTATGGGGACTTTAACCCTTGATTAATAGGAGGGTTACCCACAATGACTTTACATGACTTGTTTACATTATTGAATCTTCTGATAGGAACATCGGGGCATGACATGACTCAAATACATTACAGACACTTCCTGGAATAAACGTCGGGGTACAATACTTAAGATATATAAGTGAATACATTCTGAAGTTACAAATAGGTCAACACTCCCTCTTAACTAGGAAGGTATTCTCTTGACACAATTTATCAGCACAAGTCTTCTTCTTTGTATCATCTGGATCATCATTGAGTTCTTGTCATCTTCATCTTCAATTCATCTTCATCTGGATCTCGATCATCACTCGATCTGGATCGTCATCACTGGATCCGGATCATCATCACTCGATCTGGATCATATTTGCTGGATCAACATCACTGGATCTGAATCATCACTCGATCTGGATCATCATCACTGGATCTTGATCATCACTCGATCTAGATCATCAATGGGTTATCATCACTGGTGCTATCTCTTGATTCTTCTTATCACAAGAAGTTCTACAGAGCCAGCCCTTTCTCATGCTGGTTGTAGGCCTAGCCTCCAAGTAGTTCTTCATCTTATTTAGCACTTATATCTCACCCAGTCAAAAAGGCTCGTCTAGCACTTATATCTGACCATGAGAGGAACACATCCACCATCATGTCAAAATGGCCTAGCCCTTACATCTAACCATGGGAGGGCACAACCTGCCCCCATGTCAAAATGACCCAACCCTTACATCTGACCATGGGAGGGCCCAACCTGCCCCCATGTTAGAATGGCTCTCAATCCCAGACTGAGGGTTCCTCGTAACTGACCAGGTGCCTCCATTCTCCCAGAGATTGGAATGAGCCCTTACATCTGACCATGGGAGGGCCCAGCCTACCCCCATGTCAGAATGGCCCAATCCTTACATTTGACCATGGGAGGGAACCAATCCTCTCACCATGTCAGAATGGCTCTCAGCTATAGGCTGATTATTCCTGGTAACTGACTAGGTGCCTCCATTCAGAGAATGGCATTCAGCACTTACATATGATCATGTAGGAACCAATCCTATAGTCACCTCAGAATGGCTCAGCACTTATATCTGACATGCGAGGAACCAATCCTCTCATCATGACAGAATGGATCAGCCCTTACATTTGACCATGGAAGGAACCAATCCTCTCACCATGTTAGAATGGCTCACGGACTCATCACTCCCCTTGGAGGGAACCTCGATCTGGAGAAAACCAAGCTTCTCCCTGAAGTACTCAAACTTTACTCTAGCCAATGGCTTAGTCAACACATCAGCTATCTGTTCGTCCATCGCAACATACTGGAGCTTCACTGCTCCTTTCTACACCATATCCCTGATATGGTGATATTTTATCTCGATATGCTTTGATTTTTCATCGAACACCGATTTCTTTGACAACTTCACACAACTCTGGTTGTCGTAATATATACAAGTAGCATCTAACTGGAGATCAAATAAATCAAACAATAGCTTCCTTAGCCATACTGCCTCACAACTAGCTGAACAAGCTATGACATACTCTGCTTCAGCTGTACTCAGTGCCATGCAAGAATGTTTCCTACTAAACCAAGAGATCACACCTGATCCCATATTGAAGCAACACCCTGAAGTGCTCTTCCTATCGATGGCACTTCCTGCCCAATCTGAATCAACATAACCTTACAGTTTAATATTTTGATTCACATCATACTTGAGCCCATAATCAACTGTACCCTTCAGGTACCTCAAAATATGCTTTGCAGCAATCAAGTGAACATGTCTCGGATCTGTCAGGAATTGGCTCAAGGTGTTCACAGCAAAGCAAATATCTGGTCTCGTATTCGTCAGGTATATCAGGGACCCAATAATCTGACAATACATTGTGGCATCAATTGACTCTGATGAAGAAACACTCAGTAGCTTCATGTTTGATACCATAGGTGTGGTCATGGCCTTGCAATCCATCATCCTGAATCTCTTTAGGATCTCTACTGCATACTTCCCTTGTCCCAAGGAGATTCTGCCACACCTCCATGCCTAGAAAGTAGTGCATCATATCCAAGTCCTTCATCTCAAACTTGGCAGCAAGTCTCCTTCTTGTAACTTCTGTCAAGAACAAGTCATCGACATATAACAGGAACATCATTGGTCTTCCACCTTCAACCTTGAGGAAAAGGTTGGAATCCTCTTTACTCTCAGTAAATCCTAGAGTCACCAGTAAGCTATCCATCCTATCATACCATGTCGAATCTCTAGATATTCTGTAGTCACTCCCTTTGAAGTGAAGCATCATACTCCCTCTGTCTTTCTTACTCTATGCACTCTTTTCATGAGAAGCCTCATGCTACGAATCTTGCCTTGTATCCCACGATGTTTCCATCTACTGCATGATGGAACTATGAAATTCCCTTCATGTATTGATACTACATCCTAGACATCATTCTTCTTGAACTGGTCTTCCCTTTCTTCTTGGTTACTTCTTCATAGATGGAAGGTTCTGCATCAATGATGCCGCTGCATTCGTCATATTATTCTTTATTTGTCGTCACTTGTTCTTCGGAACAAGTCTCATCCTTCTTTTCTTGTAGGTGATTATGTACGCAATCTTTCCTACAAGTCAAATGCATTAGTTGTATGGTTAGAAATATATCATAAGGCATATTCATAATGGAAAATTCTTATGCTTAAATATATGATCATGCAACTATTTTAGCCAATACAACATTCATCCATATCTCACGGAAACTTTTCTAGATGCCTTCCATCTCCACCAGGACAACATTGAGATTTTGCACTAATCCAATATGTTAGCAAAGAGGTTTCATTCCAGATAAGTAGCAATGGAGAGTTGTATAGCACCATGAGCTACTTACCCATTACATGCATATTAGTAGTATGCTGTCATTAATGAAAGCATTCTATTATGCATAATACATCAACTGAATATAAACAAATGCATAACAAAACAATATCATGAAATGACAATTAAATACTTATGTTTATTTGTTTCGTGGGTAGACTCCTTCTTGAGCCTTCAGCTTTATCATCTTCTTCATTCATAATAGCATTGTTTCTTATCCAAATTCCAAGATGGATAAGAGGTTCTTCAAGATTTGAGTCCTTCGTATTCCTTATCGCTTGAGGGATCTTCTTTGGATGGTGAGAGCTTGATCTTCAGTTGCTCCCATCTTCTCTTCTCTTATTATGAGTCAAGCTTCTTCTTCCTCCCAGAGTCTGCTGAAAGTAATCACTTCCTTCTGGCACACATTCCTCGCATGAATGAATCCCATGATCGTGGGATTTCATTCAAGGTGGCTATCACTACTTCTACATTCTCCACTTCTTCTTCTACTGCTACAAGTTGTTCTTTGATTTGAGAGACCCATGTAAGGTATGACTGTATGGTCTCTGCATTTTGAATCTTCACATTCTTCAACTAGTTTCTTAAGGTCATCTTCCGATTTATGTTCTTCCCTTCAAATAGCTTGGTCAAGGAATCAAACATTTATTTCGGTGTCTTTAGGGAAGACACTTGTGGTACAAGGTGATCCATGATTGAATCAACAATGATATTCTTGGCCTTGACCAAGTTCTTCTTGTGTAAGGATTTTAGCCTCATCTCCCTCTGGAACTAGAACCTCTCTACTTATGTGGGCATTTAATTCATTTCCTTCAAGGACTAGTGAGATCCTATACTTCCATGCTTGGAAGTTGTCAACTTCACCAAGCTTATCATCAAGCTAATGTGATATATCATTTTGAAATGAGAACCTCAAATGAAAATAGCAAAAGATTAGATCTTATCGATTTGAGGTGTCCGTCCTAGTTCTGGAGCTCGCTGATCTAGGGTTTGTCAGAGAAACCCTAATTTTCAAAACTTGGAATTTTTTAGATCTGATTGTCCAATGTACTCCTTTTCTAAAAACAGTGGAGGGAAGCTCCCGAAACAGGAGGCCCTAGTTTTCCAATTTCTTCCGCAGAAATTCCTGATATTGTTTCTACTATATCTTTATAATTAATGCTCCTCTATGTCTAAAAATTTGCATGGAGGTATCCTCACTTGTCCCTGTTCCAACACCACAGGTTTCATCAGAATTGGTTTCACCAATTGGGACTTATGATCGTTTTTCCAAGGTGACTTGTTTTAGGATTGTTTATCATAGCGAAGTTGTACGGACTGCCATGTGTCACTATTTCATCTTCGAGGTCTAAAAATTCTATCATAGAAATTAAAGTCTATGAAATTTCTGGAAAATCTTCAAAACTTTCATTTGGACCTTTGTAGCTCTAGATATATCAATTCTCCCCAGGTGTCCTGTTTAGGGATGAATCCTGGAAGAGGATGGAACCCTAACTTGGAGGGATCATATATCCTAGAATATAGAAAATCGGAAGCTAAAATTTTGACATAGTGTAAATAAGTATTTTATCTACGACCTGTGAAATTTTCAGCTCCTGAGATTTCTCGAATCCCAAGATATAGCGAATATACCAAAACTTATTAGTTTTAGTATTTTAGGGTTTTTCTGGCCCAAGGTCAAAATAGGGTTTGACTTTCGCAGAGTTATACCCAACCAAAAATCTCGACCTAGGTCTCTAAAATTCGATTTTGATGAGGATATAAATCCTATGCCGGGCTCACTCAAAAAAAGCTCTTCTATAAGAATCCCTAATTTCCCACACCAAAAACTGAAAATGCTCGAAATCGAATTCCGCTTCGACAGAAAGATGTTCCCTTCAATGGAGATTCATCCTAGCATACTTTTGCTGATGGATTGTGGAGAGAGACCCAAAAAGTAATAATCCCTAGCTTTTGTAGCTGCATAATGTCTTCTTCTCAGGCTAGCTCTAATACCATGTTCGATTTTTATCATTCAAGCTAGCATTATGATGTTAGGATCTTATCTGAGAGAATAACATGCACAACAATAAACACAAGAGACAATAGACACAAATATTTTCATCGAGGAAACCATAAAGGAGAAAACCCCACAAATTCCTCAAAGATAGAATCAATACGAAAAGTAAAACCCCAAAACAGTAAGATGATCTCCCGACAACAGTAGTCTCTCTCTTGTCCCAGCAACTTCTCTCTCACTCATGCCCCCCAATGAGTGAGTGTGTGTGTGATAAATATAGAGGCTCACTCTCTATTTATATTCTTTCATTCACTTAATTTCCACTTTAACATGTCATCCCCACTTAACAATTACTTACTAGGGGCGACATCTCTAGGAGAGTCTAATAACCCTAGTGCCCCACAACTGTGGGGACTTTAACCCTTGATCAATAGGAGGGTTACCCACAATGACTTTACATGACTTGTTTACATTATTGAATCTCCTGATAGGAGCATCGGGGCATGACATGACTCAAATACATTACAGACACTTTCCGGAGTAAACATCGGGGTACAATACATAAGATATACAAGTGAATACATTCTGAAGTTACAAATACATCAACAGAAACCATTGACCCATCAGCGGCATATACCTCTACCACTCCTGACATGTCTCTGCACTTACCGAGACCCCCCATAGATGGGGTTTCCATATTCCCACAGTACCTTATACATTGTGTCGCAAACAATGCTACCACTAGAGCTTACCTCAACTACAATATAGTTGATGACTTGGACCAGTCTCCTACCGCCACGTCCACTCTGGAAGTGTTTAAAAGTTGTCCATCACAATGTAAAGTGTTGTTTTGTGTGCTAGGCACCATTGATCCCTATGATCCTAGGTTGACCACTTTCGACCTAAATCAAAGAGAGCCGAGGATGCCATCAACCGTCGCATTCCAAGTTCTAGTCACAATTCGGAATTTGGTCGTACATCGATGAATTATTGATGAGGGGTCATCCACCTGTGTTATGTCAACCTTTTTTTGGCAGAAACTTGGATCTCCTAACCTTTAACCTTCCACCACTTCTCTTCATGCCTACGATGGTCGCTCCACTAATCCCCAAAGTATTCTCACCAACATCCCTGTTGAGCTAGCCGACACCATCGTGAAGGATCCCTCTGATCTATCTATGCATTGTTTCAACAATGACGAGGAGATCCATGAAGCTATTTCTGCTCCTAAATACCCTTGGGATGATATGCATCATCATTCCTTTTCCATTCCTGATGAGCCCCCTTCATCATCAAACCAATACTCAGTCAAAGCGAAAGACTTCATCCATGGGAAAGTCGACTGGTTCAAGAACCCAATTCTAGCACCTGACACCTTTGAAGAGGGAAACATGGCTAACATTTTTCCAACCATCAAGGTCAATATATCAACCAAAATTGAGGTATTTGAAGATATTACACTCAAATAATATTGCTCCCCTGAAGAAGTTGCTTCATACAAAGCACTATTTTCAGGATTTTCATGATATTTTCTCTTGGTCATATACCGAGATGCCTAGGATTGATCCTTCTATCGTCAAACATTGTATCGACACATGGCCTAATATAGCACCTGTTCACCAAAAGAAAAGACCCATTCACCCGTCAAAGGCTCCTTCCTTCAAAGATGAGATCAAAAAACTTTGTAAAGCAGGTTTCATATACCCCATTGCGTATACCATTTGGGTTTCCAATCCCGTTCCCGTTAACAAAAAATAAGGTACCATTCTCGCCTGTAATGACTTCTGTGACTTGAATTTGGCATGTCCCAAAGATAAATTCCCCACTCCATTCATTGACCAGATCATTGATTCTTGTACCGACCACGAAGCCTTTTCTTTCATGGATGGTATTTCCATTTATAACCAAATTCAAATCCAGAAAGAGGACTAGTACAAGACTTCTTTCACAACCCCCTGGGGCACATTTGTGTATCGTGTTATGCCATTTGGACTTAAAAATGATGGAGCCACTTTTTAGTGCGCCATGCGGTCCTACTTCCACCACCTCATCCACATTATCTTGGTCTACCTAGATGACCTCACGGCTCACTCTCGAAAGTGTTCCTAGCATCTAGACGACATACAACAAGTCTTCTTATGATGTTGCAAATACAACGTCTGCTTGAACCCTCTCAAGTGTGTGTTTTGTGTCCCTGAAAGGAATTTACTGGGGTTTATCATATCCCACAAAGGGATTGCAATGGATATGCTAAAGGTTCAAGCCATTATGAATCTTCCCCCCCCACTTACTTTGCACCAAATGCAGTGTCTACAAGGAAAGGCCAATTTCCTTCGCCGGAGGTTCTATGCCTAGATTTAGTCACCATATAGACCTCTGTCGCATATTTTTCTTTCTTGTTTTACATAATTTTTACCATGATTCGGTGACCCCCTCCATTAGTCTCTACATATCCAGTCGTAGTGATTCCATTGTAGCACTTCGTTGTATCCTCTGCATGTGAGCGGGCATATATAAACCATTAGAGGAAATTTCAACTCAAAATGACCCTTTTAATTCTAATTCTAATTCCATGTCATCATGTGTTAGCCAATGAAATTGCTTTAAATTTGAAATAGTATATAGGTATTAAACACTTTTTTAATATAAATTTGGGGATAGGTATCATAAAAAAAAAAACTACTTTTTTTGTTTGTATTTTCGACATATCTCCCTGTGTTTTTACTCAAATTTCGATTGGGATAGCTCGTTGGATGTGGAATTAAATTTCGCATCCAACAAGTACCCACTTGGCATACTTTTGACAGACCCCGCTACCCCAAAAATAAGAAATACCTAAAAAATCATAATGATGATGTCCCTACTGATGTTCCGGGCCCCACGTCTCGTGCTCTCCCTACTAATGTTCTGGGCCATTTCCCGAAATTCAACTCGATTTGCATGCAATCATGTGAATCACCCATTGTATTTATTGGCATGTTAATGAGCCATCCGCTCTATCCATACTGCACAGTTGGCCTTATTTTTACCGCCATCCACCATCCCGCAAGGAGGCCCCATTAGTGTTCTACATTTATTCCTATTAGCCATATTCACAACATAACCTCTTTCCATATATCGAACACTTCCTCCTTGCTTGACTAACTATTACGAATTTTCTGTTAACCTCTTTTTTTACTCTGAAAAGAATGAAAAGATTGTCAAGCATGCTTGCTTCCTTTCATGCTCATGAAAGTATTTGAAAGGGTGTCTATGTGGCCTCATTTATTTCCTTTTACGGACCTCCTAGACTATTATAAGAAAAGGACCACCCTAGCACCTTCCAGCAAGGAATGTTTCCCTTCATATCCTTTTATGCTTTCTTGGACATTGGGACCGTACTTTATGAAAAATATCATTATGGATTTTCTTTAAGCTCTTTTCCATCCCTCTCATAAAGAAAATATTACCGAGCAAACTTGGTTTCGTTCATGCTCGTAAAAGCATTTGAAGGACTGTCCAGTAAGTATAGGTTTAACCTTTTTCAGCTTGATTGGACTACCAATGGGAAAGAAGTCTCCCATCCCCCGAAAGGGTGGGTGAGCTTTCCTTTGTACACTTTTATCCTTTTTCGAGCTTAGGATACTACATACAAAAAAAGAGACCACATTGGATTCTTCTTCCTATTTTCAAACTCTCTAAAAATAAAAACACCATTGAGCATTTACTTTCTCAAGCTCGATAAAAATCCACGATATCATAGCATATTGAGCTTACTTCTTTCCCTTCTTCGTGCTCCTTAAACTATGAAGAAGGCCCAAACGATGTCTTTTGGCACCACCACACATGATCTCACAGTTTGGCGGATTTCCCCCATTGGGACACTTTTGTTCAGAGTATTTTGCGATGAGTCTTCATTGGATCCCCTAAATTGTCTTAGTCCAATTACTTCCCTTAGAATTTTCTATTGCAATTATATTCCTGGTATTACAGCTATGATCCCTCTCCCATGAGTCAGTTTCATTTTTTGCCAAGCCATCCCTTCCGTCATACTCCGAACAAAGGAATTTTGAGCCCCCTGTACTCCCCTGCCCTTGTTCCCCATCCAGTGTGTCAGTCTCTTGATTATTCCACATATTTGGTCATCCCCCTCACGCTTCTAGTCAAGGAAATATCATTCCCTTGATTAGTTTCAGGTCTCCCTTTGTAGACACCAGCACATATATTCCATAGGATAGACCCAGAGGTCCCTGTATCCTGGTTTCATCCACCTCATTGATGAGTTCCTTGGACCACTTGAGAGGAGTCATTAGTTCCTTTCAGGTTGGTTGTATCGCACATGCTCGACTTCAGCTACGTCATCGCACCGTTGAGATTCGTATGGGGTATTGGTATTTTCATTATTTGGTCAAATACACCGGTTGTCACCTGACTCTAGCACATTCGTGAGTATATCTATGTGACCCATACAGTCTCATGTCCCTTGTGATTTCCAGTCCGCATTGGTGACAACGTTCGGAAGCTCCCAGTGTTATGCTTCTATGTATCTCTAGTACTTGATGCTGCATATTCTACCATGGAGATTCTGACTCTTAGTCATTGAGTCCATATATATGTACACTTCCAGATCCAACATATCATCAATTGTGATGATATTTCATTCCATGAGAATGGCATTATTCCTCTGTATCAGTTCTTCATATCAGCATTGTATTCAGCCTCCCATTGAGGTCACCATTATGTATCCTCATTTGTATATGTATTGATCTGCTCCCATTTTTTTACCCTTGATCCCATTATTTATTCTTTTTGACATTATTATGAGCATGGGTTTTCCTGCCTTGTCTATAAAAATGTCACACATTATATGTATCTCATCCAGTTTTTAGAACCAATAAAAAACTAAAATCCACCGTAGTTCGAATGAAGAAGCTCCACTTCTCCATAGGTCTCTCCAGTCTCTCCATTGTTGTCATCATTATTCTATGATGTCTATCGACCATACGATGAGCTCCTTCCCTCACACATCAAGGGGAAATCTATTAACACTAAAAAATGTTCACCTAGCTCTCCATGGGTTAAACCATATACATACATCATATTCACACCATATTTCCCTTACTTTTGACCTTCACAATTGTATTTCCACAAAAAATGGTCTAAAACACCATTATTCCTTCCCATAAATGAAGGGAAAATGAGCATTCATTATGGCTTATCCTCACTTTCTCCCAAAAATTAAAAAACCCTAAAAAATGAGAAAGGGTCAAAATACCATATATGAATACCATGGGCAATAAAATACCATGGATCATCACCATGGGTTAAAAAAACCTAAGACTATACTATAAATACATTATGAAGGATTCTCCCAAAATATTTTTTACCTTTCCATTCACTTGTGGTTATGATGTGCCATTTTGCTCTCAAACATACCACATACTTTCATGCCATTATTCCCATTGCCATGCCATTTCCCACGGTGTACATTGAGATCTCTCAGTACCCACTTTGGATCCATCCCTCATTTGACAACTATCCATGGAGAAGACTGGTGAACCAACCCGTGGATCTGTGAACCACTTCAGAGGACGGATACGATGGCCCATATTGCAGGAAAAAGGTATTTTGTGTTTATTTTATGCAGTTGTTAGTTGATATATATGTTTAAAAACCTAAAACATTTTCTTTAATTTGTTATCATTATTTCTATAGTAGTTTAGTTTTTGTTATTCCATAGAAATCTTCCTTATGCTCTGGATGAGCTAAGGTCGGTGCATATGCACGTAATAGGGGAGAAATCCCCATTACACCATCTTATCCCAAGTCTTTATTTTGGATTTTCCTTTTTCTATTCTGTATTTTTGCACATGATTCCACCATATCATGGCATGGCCCTTCAACTTTGTGCATCCAATTTTCATCTTCTTTTCTTCTATCATAGGATTCCATTCAAAAACCTTTCCATGGAGTTAAACCAATCTATTAACTCCTTTGGTTTAAGATTCCCTACATAGTTTGAAACTTCCATTTTGATCCCATCATTTCTCCCTTCTAGAGCCCTAAGCATCCTTTCTTCAAAAGGTATGTTCTCTACATATTCTTCTTCATGTTCTGTATGTTGATATACACCTCCTTGGTCTGTCTCCTCATCGGATGCTTCTCTTCGTATTATCCTTTGAGTAGCCAGCATGTATGTAAGATTTGTTACTTTCCTTTGAAAGTTTTGCATATCTCTATGTGTCTGAGACAAACCTGCTCTTCCTCTTCCTCTCCTAGCCATCTTCCTGTTCTGATACCATATGATGCAATCAATAAGCTTTGACTCAATTCACAAGATCTAAAAACCATGCAAACACATGAGAGTAGAAAGAATAACTATCTTTTTATTCATCTCCATCTTAACTATTACAATGAAGGTCCAACCCTTTATAACTACTATCTAAGATTTTCAAAAATTGCTAATTTTAGAAAATTCTCGCATGGCTATGAAAATAAACACTGACAATAAGCTAACTAGAGAGGCACTAGTTAACTTGATTTTCTAATTAGGTGTATAAACTGAGAGATAACTATTAATTACAAATTAGAAAAAATGTCGCAAAACACTAAAACCTCAATTTGAGGCCTTATATGAAGGAATTTGGCCTCAAAAAAGTGTCAAAAATACTTTGATCAGAAGGATATTATTGACCACTGCATTGAACACTTTGAAACCCAAAATCCTGTTAAATTTGAGCCCAAACATATAACCGAGTCAAAATTTATGACCCCCGGAAATCCCTGAATTTTTTCTCTTTTTTTTCTATTTTATTCAGCCTTTAGAAATCACTACATTACCCTCATAACTATGTGGGGTAGAGTTCCCCACTAACCACCACATGCATTTAATTATTAGCTTTTGAGTCAACAATGGGGGTTGAGTTTTAAATAAAGCACATTATAAAGAAAAAGGGTAGGATTTAGGAAACATAAGGTTATTTCTCCCCACCTTGGCCCCCTTTCATCTTCCTTTATGGTGGATTCATAGTACGTCTAATGGTCTCTACAACCATTTTGGACCTCTCTATTAATTCTGAAATATATTTATATATCTCGAGAATACCAAAGAAGGTCTACCACATGGTACATAGAAAAAAAAATTATTGCAATTACATGCTTCACCATTCGCTAATTAGGCTTTGGCCTTAAGCTCCACACTAGGAATCCTTACAAGATGTTTACATCATTTATACATGGGATCATATGTATTGAGACTAATAATTATAAACATTTATTTACAACTTATAAATTATTCAATCTTACACATCCAAAGACGAAAACTAGGATATTATAGCACCATTCCAGTATATATGAAAAACACACTGGTTGTTTTCCTAATTTATTGGTGTATATTTGTTTATTAATCTGTCACAGTAATCTAGGGACTAAAACACAGTCTCATAAGAAATTAATAACAATAAGGCATGAAAATGGTGTAATAGTGCTACCAAATGAGTAGTCGCACTGTATAATCAATAAAGAATGAGTAATACAATACAATGATCATGCTGGAAGCATGAATGACAAAGCAATTCGAATTCCCAAGGAGGTCATTTGAATTGAATGAGTGAGTCTAGCTTAACTGAATGTAAGCCACAGTCAACACTCAAGTTAACCACTCATCAAAACCCTAATTGACTCAATTGAGCCCTAACTGAAGTCGGAGTGCAATAAATGACTGAGTCTAACTGAAAGTATCTCAGACATATGTCACTGCAAGCCAACCAACAAGTGGTAGCACATCAATGACTCCAATGAACCCCAATGAGGTTAACTAAAGTGTAACTGACCATCAGAAGTGGTTGGAGGCGCCCCTGTTGACTCCAGTTCATTAAATAATCAATAAATAATCAATTTAATGAAGGAAGGCACCTTCACTACTCTGTTTAACTGATTGTAACCATCAGTTAGCAATATAGGGCATTAATGACACTCAGATCACCCCTGGAGTGCTCCAGTTAGCCTCCCTGAATGTAGGAGAAGGCTAAGTTAGCATCCTTGACTGAAGGTAGGCGTGGGTGTGCTCATGTTGATGTCATATAGTACTCCTCTAATGTCAATTAAGTCAATAAAACTTAGGATAGTGGTTTAACTAGGCTAAATTGACCAAAATGAGTGTGTATGGTGGTAAATGTCTCCAACACCCCCCCTTAAGCTATACTCAGGAGGAGTAGAAAACATAAAATGCATAAGAATGCTAGGGCCCCGAAAACTAAGGCCATAGGTCACCCTGTACAATACTGAAAAAAATGCTCAAAAACAAACTAAGTGAGGAAAAGAGGGAAAAACCCCCGCTCAAGCTGAACACTGAAAGTAGTAGAATCACCCTGATGAACTCACCCCCAATAGTGAATGGAGGTAAGTGAACTTCTTTTCTGAAAAGTTCTTGGTGAAGATGTCTGCAATCTGCTCATCAGTCGGGCAGTATTGCAGAATGATGGTCCTGTCATGCACTAGCTCCTTGATATAGTGCATGTGGATCTCTACATGCTTGGTACTCTACCTGGTAATTGGATCTGTGGATATCTTAATAGCACTTTGATTGTCACAAAAGAGGACAGTGGACAAAGTACTACCAAGATCAAACTCTAAAAGAATGCCTTGCAACCAAACTGCTTGGATGCAAGCATTCACTGCTCCTCGATACTCGGCCTTTGTTGAAGATGATGCTACGGCAACCTGATTTTTGCTAGATCAGAAAATGGGGCCACCACCAAACATGAATACATATCCGGAAGTAGACTTCCGATCAATAGAATCACCCGCCCAATCGAAATCTATGTATCCAACCAGCTCTGCCTCAGAGTCTACAGCATAGTGAATGTCGTAGGTCCTGGTTCCCTGAATATACTGGAGGATCCTCTTGGCTTCCTTCCAATGAAGATCATGGGGTTGATGCATGTATATTGATATAGCATTCACGGCATAACAGATATCAGGCCGATAATGTGTCAAGTACAACAAGCTACCAATCAGCTGTCGATAAATAGTGCAGTCCATGGGAGGTGTGCTTTTTCCTTCTTCAAGGTTGATCCCTGAAAGGAAAGGGAATGGTGCAAGCCTAAATTCAGCCATGTTAAACTTTACTAACAGATATGATATGTATTTGTACTGAGTGACCATTATCCCATCATAATTTTGCTCAATTTCGAGCACCAAAAATTGTTTTAAGAGCCCCAAATCGCTCATTTCAAATGCATTGTGGAGAGCAGTTTTGATGGCTGAAATAGAAGCAACTGTGCTACATGTGATCAGTAAGTCATCAACATATAAAAAAATAATAATCAAATAACCATCAGACTTCTTTATATACACATTTGGATCTGATCTACACCTTTGGAAGTTTTGTGAGAGAAGGAAGGCATCCATCTTGGAATACCACTCTCTTGGGGCCTGTTTTAACCCATATAGTGACTTCTTTAGCTTGCAAACCAAAGATGGATCAGAGATGTAGCTCTCAGGATTCTTCATGTATATCTCCTCATGAATATCTCCATGCAAAAAGGTTGACTTAACATCCATATGATGCACTTCCCAGTGCTTAGATGCTGAAATTGCCAAAACTAGGCGGACAGAGTCCATTTTTGCAACCGGTGCAAAAGTCTCATGGTAGTCCACACCTTGGACCTGAAAGAAACCTTTTGCCACTAGACTTGCCTTATATTTGTAGGTGCTGCCATCAGCAGCAACCTTGGTCCGAAACACCCACTTGCATTGAACCAATTTCCTTCCCATAGGAAGAGAAAATAACTCCCAAGTAGAGTTTTTCTGAAGAGAATTCATCTCTTCATCCATGGAAACTTGCCATCTCGGATCCTTCCAAGCATGGTAGTAGGATTTTGGGTCTGAACTAATCATCAAATAACAATTTTTGGACAGCAAATTATCAGGAGAAGAGAGCGCAATACCTGCTCTTTAGAAATCAGACCGGGTTCTTCTTGGATCATCCGGATTTCCAATGTTATCTCCTGCGGAGGAGAGTGTCTGTCGGGCCCATGTGGGAAGATGATTTTGTACTTTAGGTTCTGATTCAGCATCTAATTTTTGCTGTACATTGATATCAAAAATTAGACGATCCAAATCAAGTTCATCACCCCCAATTTCATCATCCAAATATTCAGTAGAATAGGAAGGAAATTCAACAATTTTCTCCTTCACTAGTTCCACTTCTTGAAGAGGCTCATCGAACTTGACACTCCTTTCGATGATGATCTATTTTGTTTTGATATCCAACGGCTTGAAACCTTTTGATTCATTAGGATACCCAATAAACAAACATTCTATGCTTTGCGGTTGCAAAGCCCTTCTTTTATCAAGTGGAATTCAGGTCCATGCAGTGGACCCAAACACCTGCAGGTTCGACACATCCGGATTATGTCCGAAGTATGCTTCGAAAGGGGTATTCCCTTTCACGGATGAGTGTGGTACTCTATTATGAATGTATGCTGCAGCATGCATGGCTTCATCCCACAAATTTGCAGCCAACTTCTTTGATTCCAACATACAGGTGGTCATCTCCTTAAGAGACCGATTCTTCCTTTTCGCTACACCGTTCTGCTGGGGAGTGTAGGGAATTGAATGTTGGACCTGAATACCACTTTGGGAGCATATGGGAAGCAACTCATTACTGACATACTCCCCGCCATTATCAGATCTCAATATCTTGATCTTAATCCCAGAGGCATTCTCGATCAAGGCCTTCAGTTCAGTGAATTTTTCGCGTACTTCAGACTTCCTTTTGAGAAAGAAGACCCATGTGTACCTTGAAAAATCATCAATAAAAGTCAAAATATACCTTGATCCATTCATGGATGTGACAAGCATTGGACCGCTGATATCATAATGTATTAGCCCCAAGATGCATGTAGCTCGGTTTGCCTTCCCCCGGTCGAACTTGTGCTCAAGGTGTTTTCCAACCACACAGCCCTTACAAATTCTAGTGGTTGCCTTGATGACCGGGAGGCCTTCAACCATGGAGTTTTTTTGTAATTGCTGCAAATATTTGAAATTGAGATGGCCAAACCTCTCATGCCACAACCTACTAACTTCGTTTCCATGATTTAGCAGTGCGGTGGGCTTTGCATCTGCCACAAAGTGGGAAAACTCATAGGCTTTTGCATGATGGTTTGCAAGGCCTTTAGAAACAAGTTTCCTGGATGCAAGTTCCGTTATCTCAACATCATTTGAGCTGAAAGATACTCTCTTAGGCGCTCCTGTATTTGTCATATGATAAACACTAAGGAGATTTGATGCCAGAGACGGTACATACAAAACATTTGAAAATAGCCATTCTCAAGATCAACCGTACCTTTTCCTTTTGAAATGATGGTGGAGTCATCTCCCATGTGGATGGGGATGGATTTACCGGTCTCCAAGGATGAAAAGGAGTCTCTTTCAGCCATCATGTGGTTCGAAGCTCCAGAATCAATCAAGAGTGCTTTGGACTTCGAACTGCTTGCCATGAGGACAGGCTTTCATGCTATGGTTCCCGATCTTGCTAATCTCTCCTTCGAAAGCTTTCCGGAAGATTGATGTGATTTCTCTCAAGGAGAGAGAGGTAGATTCATCAAGTTTCTTCTTCATGCAGGCATGTTCAGGGTGGAATCCCTTCCCGCAGTATGAACACTTGACTTTTTCCTTTCCATGATGCCCTTTTCCTTTGTTCTTCTTTGAGCCGAAAGACTCATCATGCTGCTAGTTTTCAACTTTAGGCTTAGGAGCTTCGAATTTAGTTTTTGGGTTCTTCTACTGCTTTCCTTTACCCTTCAGATCTTTGGGCCCCGAGACATGGAGGGCTTGATCATGGGAGGATCTGATGATCCCCATCTGGACAAGCTTATCATGTTCACTCGTTAGGGACTCAATGAAGGAATTGAGTGTAGGCATCTTCCATCCAGGGGTTGTGAGCTTCCCCGCACAAAATGTAGAGACAAAGATTGAATAATCAGCTCCAATTTTGGAGAGTATGGCGAGGATAAGTTGATCATCCTCCTTCTCCACTTTGCATTGCTTCAACAGTAAGACAATGTTCTTGAACTTTGTGAAAAAGTCATTCAAGGTCTCAAAATTGGAAGGATGGAGAGACATCAATTCATTTTCGAGCTAGTAAACTCTCAAATCATCCTGCTTTCCATACAGGGTTTCCAATATGTCCCAAATTTCCTTTGGAGTCTTCAATCCCGAAAGATGGAAAAGAAGGTCCTGGGAAATAGAGAGGCACAAGAATCTGAATGCTTCATCCTTCTTGTTCAAGAATCTAGCTTTGTTTGTCACAGAAGCAAGCTCTTCTTCAGTGTCCATAGTGACCCTATAGAGTCCTCTGGCACATAGTTGGATCTCCATATCTCCTTTCCATGAGAGGAAATTGAACGAAGTCAAAAGATCTACGAAAGAAGCCATCTGAATCTACTGGAGCGAATGCTTTCACCTGTTAAAAACCTGAAAATCACAACAAAAAGGGCAATGTCAGGTTAGACAGCCTACACATTTTAGGCTTTCATCACACCCAGCATAGTCAATCAAGCAAGCTTGATCAACAAGTTCCTTACTTGGGGTATTAAGTGGTAAGCCTTGGCTTCTGGTGCAGTGCTGGATTTTTGAGCTATTACTCAATTTTCATGCAAGATCTGTCAAAAACCTTGTTTTTGAGAGATCTGAGCTTCGTCCCGCCGTGAGCTCTAATACCATATTAATCTGTCACAGTAATCTAGGGACTAAAACACAGTCTCATAAGAGATTAATAACAATAAGGCATGAAAATGGTGTAATAGTGCTACCAAATGAGTAGCTGCACTGTATAATCAATAAAGAATGAGTAATACAATACAATGATCACGCTACAAGCATGAATGAGAAAGCAATTCAAACTCCCAAGGAGGTCATTCGAATTGAATGAGTGAGTCTAGCTTAACTGAATGTAAGCCACAGTCAACACTCAAGTTAACCACTGATCAAAACCCTAATTGACTCAGCTGAGCCCTAACTGAAGTCGGAGTGCAATAAATGACTGAGTCTAACTGAAAGTAGCTCAAACACATGTCACTGCAAGCCAAATTGACCAAAATGAGTGTGTATGGTGGTAAATGTCTCCAACATTGTTGGCGTCACCAACTCCTCCAAGCTAGCATCAATGTTTAGATTTTGACACCATATCCACAATGATTCTAATCTTCCTTGGGAAATGTTGGGGTGAGATTTTTACATCAATGGACATCTTGGGGTATATATGGCTTGTTATGACCAAAAACCACACAACCGTGATTGTCCTTGTCAGATCCTTAGCTTCAACAAAGATCGAAATGTACCCAAGTGCATCATCCTTCTCATTGTCCTCCCTCATTGTCATAACAAATAACTCCCAAAATCTTGCTATCTTTGTCACAACACTCAAACGAACATGGTTGGGTGGTTTTGAACCAAAGCAAATCACATTCCAAGACTTTCACACAAATCTTGTGCAAAATGAATGCATGACATCTTAACAAAAAATGGGATATAATAGCATTGTAGTAAGAATGATGGATAATGTATGCAATAAATTTCAACAACAATAATCTGAACTAGTCAATGTATACATGCATGATACAACAATTTAATATCCTCAAAATGGTAGTATAAAAAGGACAAGCACTATCTGCCATGATGCACAACATTAAATGTTGTTTGGGGTGGGGTGTATGTTGTTGGATTTAAGTTGCTTGATATCCAACGATGTACACACCACCCCATGACTCATTAAAACTTTGTAGCAGCGTAAATAGTGCTTGGTGTCAAGGTTTGAATTTCAAATTGTTTCAAAACCATTTTTCAATGGATAAACTGAAGTATTAATTGTATTCGACGACTAAATTGGCTTGTGACAAGCAATTTACCCACCAAATTCCATCACTACTTGGTGTGTAGATAGTGCCCACCACCTCTAAAAACAAACTTTAAGTACCAAATAAACATACAATTTAAAACTTAATGGTCTCTATCAACCTTACATAAACTTTCAAGTACCAAACATACATAAACTTTAAATTTTTGGTGTACAAGACATTTATGACAAAGACAAACTTTTAAGTACAAAACCTACGTGAACCTTAAATTTTTGGTCTACAAGACATTTATGACAATACATGGTGGTCGTTCATCAAATTTGCTGGCACAATAAAGCAAATGTATGTTCTTAGGTTTATCGTTTAAATTTTGGTTGTAAATTGGTTTGGAAACATTTCATAAGGATATACGTTGGAGGACCCTGAGCGTTTATTGCTACTATCTTGCAGGACTCGGAAAAAGAAAGGTGTAAGGGGTTTAAATTAATATAGCATTGAATCATGACCACCATAAAGTCTGAAATAAACCTGTCCTTCCCATGAAGAAACAATTAGGATGCGTTTTTCCTTTTTTATCTAATTCGTCACACAAAAATATTGAATTATTCATTTGAAGAATTTTCAAACATTATGATATAAAAGATGACAATAATAATACAAATTATTGCTAAGCTTTCGCAATTTTCGTTTAAATGTATTAATATGGTCAGATTATGATATAAAAGACGACAATAATAATACAAATTATTGCCAAGCTTTCGTAATTTTCTTTTAAATGTATTAATATGGTCAGATTAATATCAAGGAATCAAGATTGCTGATGTAAGCGGGGGTTAGTAGTTGTAATAATATTTTTTTAAATAAGAATATTCAGATAATGTATTACATCTGATGGTCCACTTAATTCCACATCCCATAGAAAGAATCCACTTTCATGTGGAGAAATGAGGAAGCTTCTTTAAGTCGGTCTCCGTTTGGTCTGACCCACCCAACCTAACTTTAAGTCTGTTCAAATCAGAGTCTTGAAAACATAGAGCAGATCAATTATTTTACGAAAATAAATGCACTGAAAGCAACATCCATTGGAGGATGTTCGCCGTGTGCGCAGTGATCCAAATCGTCTCTTAAAATTTCGTTGGATCCATAATTACCTATTAACAGGTCAGGTCAGTTACTGTGCAAAAAATATATTGCTGGCTAAATTAGTTGCCACCGCATGACTGAAATTGGCCCTGTCGTTACAGAGAAGACTCTGCTGGTGAATGCTCTGAGAGCAGTATCATTCACTTGGCAAAACTTTTTCTCCCATCCAGGAGGCTCAATCGCCCTATTCCCGAGACCTGGAGCCCTGTCCTGAGACGAAGGGTTCTTCGAGTCTGTCCAGTCTGCTACATAAGCCGAAACCCTTCTCCTGAACTTCGTCTTGAATTCACTCCATACCTGATATTTATAATGGTTTATCACGGCCTCTGAGGATGTTAGGCGCTTGGTCTTGTAACCAGGCTTCAGCTCAAAGTGATGTACTGCATTCAGTAATGAAGAAGAGAGAGCGTCCAAGAGCACTATGGACTTGTGGCGTTGCTCCAGTTTTTGCCTGCAAGTATAGCCTTGAGTTACCCCTTGTGGGGGATGGCTTTTCAGATTGGAGGGACCGAAGTTCCTGCAATTTATAGACACTTGCCCTATTATTGGATTACCAGATGACGAAGATGTGGAATTGATCGTCTCTGTTGTTTTATTCATAAGCAAAAGTCCAAGAGCATTGGAAGTAGAATTGGGCAACTGCTTTAACCATTTAGGAGAGAATACAAATTCATCAATGTCTGTGAACATAACCCACTGGCAAATATCTCTGGCCTGCAAAGCACAGTGTGCAAATCCGGCTTCCTGTGTCTTAGCCCATGGCCATGGAAGACGTCTCACGTTATAGCTGCTGTCAGCCATAGATTCTATCGTTTCTTCCAATTTGTCGTCGCTGTTGTTGTCGTAGATGAAAAATTGTTCCACTCCCAAGTGTGAGTGATAAACAATCCACTCCTTGAGGAATTTCGCTCCATTGAATACCATGGTGCAGGCGCATAGCTGCAGCTTCCTCGATTCCTTTTTCAATACGGGAATTATATGATCAGGATGGTAATATGCTACTGAAGGTAATTGGAAACGATTCTTCTTACGTACTGATCTGAGAGTCACTTTGGCACCAACAAGCCCTGGTCGGAGGCCTTTGTCCGGTTGCTTGCATCTGAAAATCTCCTGAGCAGAGACTGTCACGGCTGTCTCCACAGTATTGTTGAACACACATCTAAGATTTCGAGGCTTAACGTTGATGCCCGGCTTTTGATTGATTCCCTTGGCGAATAAAATCAGATCATCCGCATATTCATCACTCTGAACGCTGCTCTCGTAAACCAGAGAATTCCACTTAACGGGACGATGAGATAGTACAGTCTTCGCCAAAAGGGGCAAAAAAGGATACAAGATATTCTCGTCAGCGCTGGTTAACGCAATTGTGCCGATGTCGCCTGCTTTCAACCGGAAATTGATCCTATTGGGATTACCTAGCGGGCATCTGACGGCCGCTCGTCCCTGTAAATAATCGATTCCCTTCACTGGTGCGCTGAATTGATCCGAGAAAACACAACGAAGCCCTGATTTAGGAGGAAACATATCGATAGAATTTACAAACCTGCCTGGTAATTGCATCGGAATTAGTAATACCACCTCGTCCCCGGGAAGCAGAACGACGTCTTGTATATCCAGATTCTTGCTGATATTATTAATGTTTCTGAGATTGTTCTGTGCTACGATTCCTTCGTCGTGGCTCGCCAGTGCCGAGTTGTACTGGCTGCTATACAGTAAATACAGAGAAGCTCTCAGGCTTGTATTTTCCAATGGGGTACCCAAAAATCCCACTGCAAACCCAAAATAAAAAAAAAGTGAGAAAACTACAAATTGTTTTTGATCAAAGAGAAACTGTACAGCCTCAGCCCAAGAAAAGCGAGATGCTTCAAAATCTTTGGTAGTCTAATGGTCTTTAAAAGAAAATAGGTGGAAGAAACATATTCACCTCTGTAGGCCTGGTGCGTTGTCAAGCCCGAAATTATGGCACAGACGAAGAGAGTGGAAATAATCCCGTACCGAGGCATCATGTAATTCATGAAGTCCCTGTTCCTCCCGATTTCGTTTGAAGCATATATTCACAGAACGATTCTCTCAGAAATGAGAAAAGAGAGATGGGGATTAGTACTGGTATTGAAGCTTTATTTCAACGTTGAACAGTAAGCCCCTTAGTTGAAGTGCGTGACAAAGAAGGCAACGGCTTCGGTGAAGCTCTAGAAATCGTCAGAGTGGGGTCTGGTTTTCACCGGTCATTACTGAGGGCAGATTGAGCGGGAGGGGATAATGGATCCGAGTGGGGATTTGGTTTTCACCGGTCAACACCTAAATACCATTCTCAAAAGACGGCAGATTGACTCCGAGTCAATAAACGTTGTGATCGTTTAGTGGATTTCTGCATGTATGGCCTGCCACTTGCACACCTACTATGTGGTTGGATAACTTTGATATAGGAATCAAATGTTGATGGTTGGATTATTGTGATAAGAATTAAATAATTGAAACATAGTTATGAAATTAAAAATTTTATTTTTTATTTTTCATATATTTTTAGTCAAATGGTTTAATTTTGAGTTATTTATACCTAGTTACATGTTATCATGGACATTTTTCTTGTTATCTATTTATCTATGCCTAGCTACTAGCTACTAGCTATCCATGTCTAGCTACTAATGTCTAGCTACTAGTTATCTATTTATCCATGCCTAGCTAGTTATCCATTCATGTTAACTACTAGTTTATTTTTTATATTTTTTTTATAATTGTTTATTTTGAATTTTGAACAGCTGCCATACAATCAACTTTGACAGTAAACTTATATCATCCTCTTCCGTAAATGAAAAAGCATAAACATCTTGAGTTTTCATGTACTAATATAAGTTTCTGAAGAGTTTATACACCTTAAGCCCATTACCATTTACACTTATAACATGGTTTGCAAGGTTTTAGATTTAATTTATCTCCAATGAGTAAAAGGTTTTGGAATCATGATTATCTAAAGAGTTGTTTCATATTACTAGCATAAATATCTTGAGTTTTCATGTACTAATATAAGTTTCTGAAGAGTTTATACACCTTAAGCCCATTACCATTTACACTTATAACATGGTTTGCAAGGTTTTAGATTTAATTTATCTCCAATGAGTAAAAGGTTTTGGAATGATGATTATCTAAAGAGTTGTTTCATATTACTAGAAAGGAATTGGGTACTAAAAATGTTATAAAAAATGAATATCGAAAATAGGGAGTTTATTAATGGGAAAGTGTTTGATTAAGGGGTTAAATATTTTAAATATTTATAAAGGTTAATATTCTATAGTTTTTTGAGATATGATTGAAGGATTTATAAATGTAACACAATAGGAGAAGGAATGAGGCATTAGAGCCTACCCTTTTTAAATGACAACTTGTTGAACTCCTAACGCAAATTGAAGTTTGGAAAATTTTGTTTCTATAAGAGACTTTGTGCAAATGTTTACAACTTGATCATTTGTAGGACAATAGATCACTTCATGAACATGATCTTGGAGAAGCTTTCTAATGAAGTGCTTGTGTAACTCAATTTGTTTGTTGTGCTAATGTTGAACTCAGTGTTTGGAAAATGAAGAAGGAACGGAAGATGGTAATTGTAAACCATGGAAAATCTTCCCTTACAAGTAACAAATCTCTATATGGTGCCCAATAACTCCCTTCATTCTTCCTTCAACTGATTATGGTGAAATCCTTTGCTCCAATCTAGGTCTCCATGCCCTGACAAGAGAAATAGGTTTATATCAACTTCAAAAAGAAACTTCTTGAACCATTTATCACCTTTGGCGGATAACCCAGTCGCTTCTGCTATAGAGGCTTCCGAGACTTCAAATCTCAAGCTATCAAAATCAACTAATTGAAGTCTAGACAATTATCATCAAATCTAAATCTTTGATTTCCTTTTTGAGTTTATTTGATCCTAAAATTTTCGATCTGAAAATTGTTCTTAGACCTTGGAATAGTTATAAATGTGAAAACTAAGATAATAGAAGGGGTTGGGTCGAGAGATGCATTTTGAGTATGCAACAAGCTACTTTGAACCACTGCAAGCTCTGTTTCAAGACTATTTTGAATATATATATATACTGGATGGGAAAATGCAAAAAAGGATCCATGCCTCCAACATCTTCTGAGAGTAATCAAAGAACATAAAGCATCCTTTGAAACAATCTCCTTCACACATATATACCGGGAATTGAACACATAAGCAGACAAGCTATCCAAAGATGCACTAGCACTTCATCCTGGATTAATGGAGGTAAGGGAGATTAAATATGAACATATCGAAAACCACTTAGTTTGTTTGTAAATGGATTATTAAAGTGTACATATTTTTCAGCAGCATGTATTAAGAAAAAAAATTCCATATGGGATGTAATAAGAGCATCACAACAATCAAGTTTTGTAATATATGACCCATAAGGGTAACTCAAACAAAACAAACATTCATGAAATTTTTGTGAAGACAAAAATATTTTGGCAAGAAAAGAGAAAGTCATTGATATGTAAAGGATGGCAATCATTTGGAAACAATAGATTGTTGTAATGTAAGTTCCTCAGGGGCAATTCATCATCACTCTTTATTTAGAGCGATGGATATTTTCCTTCTGGAATATATATATATAATATGAGCCAACTTAACTTTTGATATTTGTAAATGCATGTTGAGTGTATTTGATTTTTTTATGTTTGTGAATTCATATGTGATAAAAAATTTATCATACATGTTCATACTCAGTCTATGTATTTACATATCTTTTATTCAAAGTATTTCTTTTTTAATATTCCTAATTTGATATGAGAATTCAAACTATATTTATATGTCTGATAGTTAACTTGGTTCAACTTGTATTTATGCTTCAACTTTTTATGGTCTTTGAGATTAGATTGTTTGAGATATCAATTTTGTTATTATGTACTTGCCATAGATTTTCTACTCTTGACCCATATATCTTGTTCCAAACATGAAACCAATGATTACAATCTTTAGATTTAGAATCCCAAACTTTGAGATTCATGGGCTTTGTACCTTTGTACTCTAGTATAAACTCCAATACAAAAACTAGGCTTTAATGGTGTTGATTTAGAAAAACTGGAGGATCAACACTATTGAATTCTACTTTGATCCAAAAAACATCTTCAATGAACTATGCATGATTGTATGTCAATTGGTTGAATGAGTGATGTTGAGAAGAATCCACCACCAATTCAATTGATTCGATAGAAAATTGTAAGAACTTACTTTTTATGTCAAGGCCCTGCCAGAATCAAACATAGGTCCACTCATTCACTCATTCATTACATAGAAGTTCAACAAGAGAAAACATGTCACTTATAATAATTGAACCTAGGTGGGGAGGGTAACATTAATTCCTCCCAACCACCCAAGCTACAACCAATTGTTATCCACCCATATGGCACTTCTCCGTCCGAGTGCCGACATTTCCTATGTTGGAGCACAAAAGGACATTTATGGATTGAAGGTTGCCTAAAACACTATAGATGGGCATGTTATGAAATAAATTCATTATCCATCCAGCTTGCCATTTTTACCTTTGAACATGTCAATTGTTGTACGCGCCTTTGCCTATATGCAACCCACGTACATACGCGACTTTTCCTACAGCATGTCACGTGTTGTACGCTAGTATTTGTAATTGCAACCCACGTACAGATCTATACACGGGCTTCCCTTAGAGAAACTCGTGTGTCATACGCTAGTTTCCAGTATCAATACCCGCGTACGCGCTCCTTTGACATTAAAAATAATAAATCACAATTATTTGAGATTTGTTAAGCCCTTAACTATAACCATCTTAACTGTCTCAACCTCCTCAACCCTCGAAATTGCCTTATTTCACTAAGTATAAATAAAGGCCTTGGGGAGGGCATTAATCAATCATACTTGGAGAGCAAAGTTATGCTGGTGGTGTTTATTCAAAAGTCTTTGGAGCAGTGGAACTCATAATCCTTTGGTTGCAGAGGAGTCCTTGTCTCAGGCGTTGGGTTGTCATCTTAACTCATTCACTATTGTTAATAAAGAGAATCCTTCTTCCATATGTGTTTTGAATGTCTTTCATGTATCATGGTTTGATGACTATTTATGATTAAGCACTCTATATCTTGTTTATCTAACCTACACTATATACATGTATAAGCTTGCAATTGGAGGATTTGCTCTTTACAGGTGAAGGAGAAACATCCTTGAAAGCTTTGGAGGAGAATCAGAGCGGAAGAGGACAAAGCTAAGATCAACCGTCGTGAATTGGGTGAGTCCATCCTATCTTCTTGTTTCCTTTCTGTACTCTAAAGTTGATTGCCTGCAATTTTTATGAGTATGTTGGTAACCCTAGACCTTCGGTTATAAGGTGTTTATTCCTGTACAACAGAACTGGCAACTCCGCTAGGGAGCCCAGAGTGTTGTAGGTTATTTATGTCACCCTTGACCAGTATTTGCCTTGAGTTTGTGTGTGGTATTTTATCCTAGTTCATGCTTACCATAGTGTTTGAAGGCCTTGTGGATTTTCCTTTTTTTGAGAAAATTTTTGTACTTGTACGTGGGTTGCTCTCATACATAGTCACGTACAGAGGCCTGCATACACGGGTTGCTCTCTTGGACAGTCGCCTACAGTACGCGAGTTGCCCTTATACACAGTCGCATACAAGCCTAGAAATAGGGATTTTTGGGTTAGGGTTTGCTTGTCCCTGTCCTTTTATTATTCCTATTTGTTAGTTGGCCCTCTTTATAAACACTGTGCAGTCAGTCTGATGACCTTGGTGGCCACACCTTGTGCTTTCTTGTAAAGCCCTTGGGTTTCTTTTGTTTGGATTGTCTTCTGTTTGCATTTTGAAGTAGGTTGACATGTTTGGGTTATAGGTTGAAGTTTTTTGTTCGAATCAGTGATCAAGGTTTTGGGCAATGTTTTTCCAGTCTATCTTTTGATAGTGGTTGGTTTGTCACTTACCTTCATGAGTTTGCAGTGATTTTTTGTCATTGTACCCACCCAAGCTAGGGTTCCTGATCTTCCCTTGTTGGTTGATTCTTGGTTTTATTGACCTGTTTACTTCAGTTTGATTATTTTATACAGTTGATTTGATCCAAGTATACTCAATTTTTAGTGCATTTTAGGTGCATAGTAGTGTTTGAGCATTTTAAAAAAGTGAAAAGAAAAACATTTTCAAGCTTTTGCATAAGTAGTTTTCATTTCAGTTTTAAAATATAACCTCAAAAACTACAAAAACATAGTCTTAGTTTCTCTTTATCGTTTGCATTTGTTCATCAATCTATATTTACAAAAAGAAAAAGAAGTTTTCTTTAGTAGTGGCAATTTGCTTTGAATATATATATATATATACACACACACCTTTACTTTTTTATTTCTTATCGAGTCAAAAACACCATAGTTCATCACTCCATTTCCTTCTGTGTAAGAAATAGCCCTTTAAAATGAACGCAATAATTAAAATTTACTAGTAATTTTTATTTTTAGGGGCCTTTCACCTACTAGCTTAGGCTAGACTTGTGGGATAGGAAGTGTAAACTTCCCATAAGTTTTAAAATTCAGACGTAGTGGACCATTCGTTAGGTAAATCCTTGTCTTTATCAATTGTATCTGGGAAGCTCCTCTCAAAAGGGAGTCAAGCACGAGGCCGCGTGGAGGCATTTGGACTAAGGAGATAACCCTCTGATTCCTTGTCAAAACGTAAATCAAGACTTTTACGCATCTGGGGATTCTGTCCTAGACATATTTTTGGGCTCAACTACCCTGCCCATGCGTACGAGTCAAGCTTGCGACTGTCCCCCCAAACTGTTGGTATAGCTAAGGTAGCCTTTAGTCTCTTGACATTTAGGGTTCATACCTAGGTAAACCGGAAGGCTATTTCTGGTTCACCTTGGACGGGCTTGGAAGCTAACCCTTGTTGTAAGTGTGGGAGGGCGGTGGGTGATTCCTCCACTTGTGCCTAAGAACCACTTCAAGTACGCCAAGTAATCGTTCTTCGGCTTTCTTTGGGAAAGCATATCTTTCACCCTTGTTGACTGTTTAAGGCTTTAGGAATTTTTATAGTGTGTGCTCTGTGGTTTTGTCTGTGTTTAGTTGGACTTAGGGTTTGATTTGTTAAATTTTCAATCGTGGAGGACTAATGCAACACCAATGGAAAAATTCCACGACTAATGCAAACGCTCATTGATTAAGCCCTATTTGCATAAGTAAAGGCATTACGGTTCCTTGACTAAAGAACGCAAGTTCAACTACCATCCTATGTTGACTGAAATTACTAGGAATCACTTCACTTCACTTCACTGTAATGAATGGGCTATGGATAGAAACCTTGCATGAACGTATGATAACAGATTGTGAAGTCCCTAATCATGGAGAGACCTCATGAACAATATTACCAACAAGAGTGTTTAAATAAGATTTGATGATTCTTAATATATAAGGTCCACTACTTCGAAGTAAATTTACCATACAAGTTTACAAGTTTGGGGTTAGTTGATAATCTTAGTTGTTGGGCACAGGGGGAGACCCGGGTTAACGCTTTATACGTCGCACCAACAAAAGACCCACTGTGTTGGCCCTCTCGGCAACAACCTGCGTGCAGGTTGCAGTCTCACCCGAAACAGCAATGGGGTGCCGCAGAATCAGGTTTCTGCATGCAGAGAGGGATATTACTGTACCTTAGCCTTTCT
>LPNX011195405.1:0-10433 GCA_001517045.1 Pseudotsuga menziesii | reverse complement strand
ATTGACTTTATTTCATCAAAGAATACTTTATTTACGATGAGTAATTCATTATGAGGAGGTCTTATGAACTGAGGCTAGTTCCTAAGAGTTTTATTTTTTTCCTTTCCTACGAAGGAGTGAGCAACCAGCCCTTGTTTTACCTTGGTCAGGTCATTCACCATATATTTTAACAATTTGTTCACTTCCTCCATGCTCATAGGATTCTTGTGTAAAGTTTACTTGTATAGTGGTTTATTAATATCCCCCCCCCTTACATAGGTGTTCTTGGGTAAAGCTAATTTAAAGTCTAGTGACTATGAAGCTCTTCCATTGAATGTGACTAGGGGGCCTAAATATATCCTATTATATTGTGGTACCTCCGATTTGGAGTCCTGAATTTAAGTAAGTGGTTGTTGTGGAAATTTTATTTTTCTCCTAAGTTGATGGTTGAATTCCATGTTGTATGCCAATTTTTCAATTATCATTTGGAGAGGTATCCATGCACAACCTAGAGAATCAATCTTATTTCGTAAAGTTTACTTTAATATAATTACGTTGACTCGATCCAAGTGAAACTATTCCAGTAGTAAAGTGGAAGGCCTAGCCATGGTATACATGCTCCATATGTTTGAGCATTATTTGTTAGGTGGGTATTTTAAATTCTTCATAGATCATTGAACTATGAAGTCAATAAAACTATGTTGGGAGGCCATATGTAAATATGGTGACTCTTATTTTAGGAATTTGTCTTTGAGGTTAACTATCTATATCTACAACATCATACATAAGCATTAGTAAGAACCACTGTAAACACACTACTTCAATAAGTAGAACATTAACACCATAAATTAATTGAAATAAGAAGAAGCATCAAGCTATTTATGAGTACAAATATTACTAACAATACTTACAGTAAATTTATTAGCTACGTAATATCCATAATGTATGAGCACATTGTACAGTGATCTAAATATCTTTACTAGAAGAAACCTAGTTATATCAGTATTCTATGTAAGTTCTTATTAGAAATACAAAGCATAGTTTTTGAGACTGATCCGGACTAGGTATGTCTCTTCATTTCCACCATATTTTTGAGCCTAATCTGGACTAGGTATGTCACTTTGTGTCCACCATATTTTTTAGTCTTATCTGGACCATATCCAATATTAGATGCTTACTAGAACTACTCGGTAAGACTTAAAATAGAAATTGTAGGTGGAAGACTGTAATATCCCAAACTAAATCTGGTATAGATTGTAGATAATTTGACTCTATGACTCTTTACACTTCTCTCATCAATACATTCCTTGACCTATTTTTTGTTTGTAAATGAGGGTGTAATGTTTGAATAGGGTTTATTATTAGGAACTTTCACAACACAATTCAGTGTTCCTTATCATACTAGACTTGTTGATATCTATACTCAGGAATGATCTTTATTTGTATCCAATATCAGACTTAACCCAGAGATTCATCAAAATTGCAATATATATCCATAAATAACAACAACATTGAAATAATGTAGATTCAGGAAATTATCAGATCTGATCCGAGAAGTACCTTGGACAACAATAATTGAGATGGTAGTATTTTAAGCCCTAACAGAGTTGAATTGTAGATGATTGTACAAATTCTTTTAGTGATCAAGGTGATGCCCAAAGTCTGAATATAACGAATCCCTAAGAATGTCCTAGCTATGCAAATAATAAATTTCCCAGATTGATGGTTCACGCAGTCTCAAATAGTGATAAGGGTGGATTGCTTGATGGCTGTAGCAAATTGATATAAACACGCAGATTTATGAATATTCTTCAATGAAATGGAATCTTAGAGTACCATGCTCAGTTAAGAGAACCTTCCATGTGTTCATCCCTTCCTTCTTATGTGCATGCATATTTCAAATAATAATGGAAAGTCAATCTCTGAGGTCTCTGGAAGTTTAATGTATAAATGCAGATGATGAATAGGTCCCAATGGAAGTGGGTTTACTTGAGAGCTATGCCCGGATTCAAGGAAGGGCATCTAGATAGACTAATGACGGCTCTCTTTAGTGTATGAAACCCTTAAATATGTGAACACAATCTCTTTAGTACTCCATCCCTCTTATCTAGGGAAATTTAAGTGAGCCTCCTTTGCGTTATTGCCTTCCTATAGAGATCATGCTTATTAAACATGATGATTTCCCTCGTGATAATCCTCTACTCATTGGTAACTTGTTTCCAATAGAATGAACCCTTTCCCATAGTAAATCACTGCCCTGTGCTTTAGAGGAGGAATGTATGGAGATAACCACGATTTCAGTATACAATTTAGCAGTAGTAGTATAGAGGAATATTGTTTCCTAGAACTTGGTGAAGACCCCCTTTTCTCAATAATGATAGGATCACTACCATGATTAATGAACCAATATGCCCAACTATAAACTTTAAGGAAGTTCCAACAATGACCTAAAGATAATGAATCTAGGATGCAATAAAGTATGCAATGGTGAATCTCGATGATTCACCCTAGCAATTGGTTAGGTTGTATAGATTTTGTCACTGAATCCAATTAGGTCAAGGAAATCCACCCTAAATTAGCTCACCGAGCTCCCAAAACATGTATCCAAAACATGGACAATGACAATGATAAAATTTTGGTTCAACTAACCTTCTTATATAGCTTTTAGGGTTTGCGTGCTAGTTTCAGGGTTTGCAGGTGTGCTACTTTTAGGGTTTGCATGCATGTCACTTTTACGGTTTGCATGCATGTCATTTATAGGGTTTGCATGCATGTCACTTTTAGGAAAATTTCAAATATAGTGGCAATACAAGTAGAAAAAATTACTCTTGAAACTCAAGTAGAAAATAGTAATCTTGGGTGTAAGGCATAGTGGCAAGATGAGTATAAATAAATACTCTTGAAGCTCATGTTTTTTGTAGCTGACCAATTTATATAATTTAATATTTAAAGGAATTTAGGTATATTTTGTGATATTAGATCATTTGTCCCCTAAAATTTTCTCATTTTTCTTTCCCAGGGAACATATTTGGGAGGAAACCTCCTGGGCATTTCCTCTCATTCCAAGGATGGTACTCAGGGTAAACTCTAGATTGTTCAGGGCACAAGGTGTCAAAACCCCAAATCTTCGCAAAAATTTAAAATTTTGAAATAACATAAAATGATGAGACTACAGTTTATTAACAATTAACAACTAGCAAAAAGAGAAATAGTTAATAGATGAAATTTGCATAAACTTGATTATGTTAAGTCAACAGTTTTCTTATTAACAAAATCTTAAGTTTATCTTGTGCATTAATTATATATTTGGTTTACTGATGAGTTCTATTTATGACAGTAGATGGAATCTGACTTTGAATTCCGGGGCTTACTTAGCATTTATGCTAACGCAGATGGATTATTTTTTTCTTACAGGTTTACAGGTATAAATGACCAAGTATCATCTTTTAATTTATAAAGCATCCTACAATATTTCTATTTTCAATTAATATGCTTAGATATAAGCTGTTGTAATCCAACCTACTTCCGTAAGGTAACACAGTTTGTTTCCTTCTGTTGTTATTGTAAACGAAGTTCAGTTGATTGTATTTCTTCCAGTAGAATATGCAGCGACAGTATTACTTCCTTTGGTTCTGAATAGTTTATTTTAACTGCTTGATATTCTTTATTTAAAAAAAATAAATAAATGCATACCCTAGAAATTCTATATTACAATTCTTGTATTAGGTTCTATCTAAGAACAACTTCCAGGATTGGTGTTTTCTTATCGAGCCAATCTTTTCATCTTATGTTAACCTTAGAAATTGGGTAACTATGTAAAACTATACTACAGTAATGAGAAACTGCCACGACGTCTAAGATAAGATCTCATGGATCTGTATTAAGTAAAAGAGCTCATAGGGAAATGTTCTTACCTTTCATTTTTCCATTACATAGTTTGTTATCAAAACTTGGCTAGTTTCTAAGATTTAATAATCTGCATAACTATTTGTTATCGAGATAGAAGGTTTTATTAGTCTTACAATTTCAAAATATTTAAGATCCTACCCAAACGACACAATACACATTAATTTCCTTGCTTGTATGCTGGTAACAGTCCGAATCCACGCTAATTGACTTATGGTAGCCATTGCTCAGGAATACCCCACCTCTGCTCATAGTTTTGAAAACACTTGAGTCTTGGCATTTTCTTCCTCGATGAGAATGAGGGTTCAGCTCTTCTTGATGCTAGTCATGGTGTTACTATCCGGGGCTCCATCGTTTTCATTTCCAGCTTGGGTAAGTTATTAACTAACTGCCATTACCATTTACAATTTCAATCTGCAAAAAGGCTTTTGAATTTTTATTAACTTTGTTTCTTTTATAATGCAGGTTTACATGTCTTCAAGGTTGATAGTCGTGCTACATGAAAATGGATTTCTAAGTAGTCTACTGTAAGCTTCAATTTCGAATTTGGATTCCCCTACTTGTACATAATCTTCTAGTTGGAAAGTCTCAGCCCTGTTGCACCTAGTAATGAGTTGTTGTCCTTTGTTTTTTTTTATAGCTTTTGTTTTGGTTAAAAACCCTTGCTTGTCGTAAGGTGACTATGGCTATAAGCTGTGACTTGTAAATCTCCTCTCATATTAGTGAAGAACTTACAGTTTGTAATAAATTGTTATTACCTTTTGTATACTCCATATCTTAATATGGATGCTCAGTTCCTCGCTGAGGTTCTGTACTCCGTTAATGTTTTTGGCTTACATTCAGTCTTTGGGCTTGTTAATATAATGTGAATATTTTAAGACAGTTTGTCTTGAGCTTAAATTTGTTCTCCTTTATGTATTTGTATTTTTACCTCTGTGTAAATAAATTAATTTTTTCTTTAAATGTTTATATCAAAAGAATAAGTATATTGTTTATCCTAGGTTACTACTGTAATGGATTTGCATATAAACAAATACTGGTAGTTTTCTACTCATAAATATGAGCTATGGTTTTTACCCTATTTAACCTTTAAGAAGATAATTTTCTCTATTTTTATTTAATTATTTTCGATTACTATCAAAATAATTTAAGATTATTTTAGTGGCTTAAGGAATTCTAGGTTAGGGTTTATGGAAAATAATCTTTGTTTCTTTCTTTAAAGATTCCTCCAATTTGTTAAAAGAATTTTTTATTTATAAATAATATTGTTTATGTTAATAATATTATCTGTGAATTTACTATATTTTCTTAAGTATGTATTTGCACATATACTTTATTAAAAAATACTGAGAACAGTCTATAATAGTTTACTTTATTCAATAAGATTATTTCTGTAAGCTTGATAAAAAGAAATGGGGATTTTCAACCCTGTCATTACTCCTTTACATATATAATTTGTCTATAAAAGTTAAAGGACAGTTCATCGTTAATAATACTTAAAGCATAGGTTACTAATGTATTTTAGTTGTTTTGATTTTAAGGAAAAGAATACCGTGAGAGTTAAATAAGTTCTTTATTAAGATATTCCTTATCTTGAATTAGTTTGTCTTTAGAATTTAATTAGGTTACCAAACCCTTCTTAGGGTTCAAATAGTTGCAGGTTAAGTTAGCTATTAATATTAGTAAATAATATAAACTAACATAATCATACTTAAACCCTTACTTAAGATAAAGGAATAAGCATTATAACTAAGATGTTTCTATTTCCTCTATTTTAGGTTAGAAGTATAGTTTGTAAAAGAAAGTACTGTGTAAAAGGATAACTTACCTACTTGAACACATTGCTATCAGTAAAGTAATATGACAATTTATTTTTCTAGCATTCTTAATACACAATCTGTTTTTAACAATAACCTAACTACGTAGATTAATATTCTTTTGTGGAAGCAACTATCTACAGCAAGAAAAGATTCCAATACTCTAAAAAACATAAATAACTCTATTCATTTTAGATTTCTTTCCTATCCTTCATCTACTTTAAACTATACTTTTTGTGCTAGAGTATAGTCTGGTCCATTCTAGATGTGGAAAAACATAGGTAGGATTATTTTTCATCAAGTATAGATTCAACATTCAAATAACTAAAAGATTACAAGCTTTAAAATTTCACTACAAAACATATAAATCATTCATTATTCATTCATTCTCAAATATAAACATTTCACACAGTAAATAAAAGATTGTAGAACATGTTTTAAGCTGGACAACAAGAGCATTGGGAGGTCGTTCCTCCCTACCAACTCTCAGAGAGCGCTCAAACAGTGACTTCTCAAGACCCTCGAGCCTATTCCTAATCTCCTTGGCTGAGAACCGGTGAAGCAAGCAACAAAATACTAGTCCAATGACTCAGTACTAACTTTGCACTCAGCAGCAAGATCCTTCAGCTGAATAGTTGTACTAGATCATTTTCTACAGTTTACCCCTCAAACACATTCCACAAATTCCCTTCCCAATGAAATACTCTCAAAAGTACATTCACCTGAATGGTTCTCTTCCTTGAATGGGAAGCCTTAGCTCTCTGCAATGGGTTTTTTTTGTTAAGATTTCCTAGGTATTTTTGGGTTAGTTGTCATTAATTAAGCCACCTATTCTGATCCCACTTTGTTGGGGGATCATGACCCCAAATGTAGGGAGGTTGACACTTGCTACATTGGAAGTGTTTGACGATGCTGCCACTTGTCTATTTTCTCTCCACCCAGTCTCTTCCACCAACTTGACCAGTAACACTCTTTTTAATAGCTCTCCCAAGCTGTTGTCTCCACTTTTATTTATTTATAATTAAAATATTCAGAATTACATTCAATATCCTTGACTCTGCTGAGTCGTCATTTACAACTTAGCATAAAATATAACATAATGTCTTGGAATAAAATCAAATAAGATAATATTATTTTGAAAAATTTGAGTATGTGACATACATAAACCCTTAGAACATAACACCGTCCTCAATGTTATTTATTCTTCATCCTTAGAATTCCCCTAGAAAAGAATTGGATATGCATCTCTCATTTTAGTTTCCAATTTCCAGGTGGCTTCCTTTGGACTAAGGTGCTTCCATTGCACCTTTACCTTTCCAATAGTGCAATTCTGAAGTGTAATCTCCCTTCTTCCTAGGATACAATCCGGTTCCACCAGAAAGTCTCCTTCTTGTTCCACCTGTACATCATTCCAATTAACCACATGAGTAGCATCATGAAAATATTTCTTTAAAATGGAAATGTGAAAAACATTATGTACTCTTAAATTATGTGGTAATGCTAATTGATAAGCTACTTGTCCAATACTAGACAGAATTTCAAATGGGCCACAATAACGAGGTGCCAATTTTGCGCAACTCCCCAATATCAGAAAAAAATTTTGGGGCCTTACCTTGATGAAAACATGTTCACCTACCTGAAACTCCTTTGGAATTCTGTTTAATTCTACTTTAATTTTTTTCCGCTCTTATGCCACTTTCAGATTTCCTTGCACTTGTTTTACAATTTCCTCCATTTCTTTTAATAGTTCTAGACCTAATACCAATCTATCTACTGGATTACTCCAAGAGATAGGAGTATTACATTTCTGTCCATATAAAATTTCAAAAGGACTAAATCTAGCTGATGTCTGATAATTATTATTATAAGCAAATTCTACTAAATGTAAATAGTCCTCCCATTTACTAGGCTAGTCTTTCACATACATTCTTAATAGATCTTCTAATACTTGGTTTACCCTTTCAGTTTGTCCATCTATTTCAGGATGGAAAGAAGTACCAAAATTTAATCTAGTGTTTAACCCTTTAAACAAATACTTCCAAAAGTTTCTTGTAAACTTAGGATCTCTATCTGAGATTATGACTTTTGGTACTCCATGTAATCGTAAAATCTGTTTTACAAAAATATCAGCTATGTTTGCAGCTTTATAAGTAGTTTTAACAAGTATAAAGTGAGCGGCTTTGCTTAACTTATCAACTACTACCATGATAGAATCATTTTGATTTTGATTTCTGGGCAGCCTAGTAATAAAATATGGACTAACTATCTTCCATTTCCGGCTAGGGACGGGCAATGGCTGAAGCAAACTAGTTGGGTGTTAATGTTCAATTTTTACCAGTGACATTCCAAACATCTACCAATATATTGTGCTACTTCATTTTTCATATTTAGCCAGAAATACTCTTTTCTTAACATGGTTATAGTCTTTTTATAACCTGGATGACCTAAATATGGTGTTTTATGAATCTCATCTAGAATTAACAGCTTAACTTTGGGTACGTTAGGTATATACATCCTATATTTATACAGTAAAAATTCTTTTTCATTTAAATTCTAACCTTTAATTAAGTTTTATATTGGATTTTCTTTAGCTTTATCTTGGAAATTCTGGTTAATTTCATGTTTTTCTATTCCTTCTTTAAGCTATTCATCAAAGTTTGAAACATAGGCACTAATAGCTACTACAAAACTCAACCTTGCATCCCTACTTAATGCATCAGCAACTTTATTTTCTTTACCTTTTATATGCTGAATTTCAAAATCATACTTGCTTAAGAAAGCTAACCACCTAGCTTGTCTGGCATTTAAATTTAGTTGATCTAAAAGATACTTAAACCCTTTATTGTCAGTCATTAAAACAAATTTTCTACCAGTTAGGTGATGTTGCCACATCTTTAAGGCGTGTATTACAGCTGCTAATTCCAGATCATATGTTGCATAATTATTTTCATGAACTTTTAACTTTCTAAACTCATAGGCAATAACATGCCCTTCAGAACACCACCTAAGCCATCATTACAGGCATCAATGCACACTACAAATTCTTTATTAGGATCTGTTATTCTTGAAATAGGTGCATTGGTTAATAAAGTTTTTAACTTTTTAAAGCTTTCTTCACATTTTTTATTCTAGTCAAACTTCATTCCTTCTTCTGCAAAGAAGTTATTGGATTTGATATCCTCTAAAAACCTTTAATGAACCTTTAATAGTAACCGGTAATGCCCATGAAATATCGAACATCCGTCGCATCCTTAGGAACTAGACAATCTTTGATTTCCCTTATCTTTTGAGGATCTACGGAAATACCTTCCTTAGTCACTACGTGACCTAAATACTAAATCTTATCCTTGAAGAAATCACACTTACTAAACTTTGTGAAGAGTTGATGTTCTCACAACTCTTGCAAAACATTTTTTAGATGTTCTTTATGTTCTTATTCAGTTTTTGAATAGATTAGAATGTTGTTGATAAACATGACCACAAACTTATCTAAATACTTATGCATCATGTTTTTCATTAAACACATGAAAAAAGATGGGACATTAGTAAGCCCAAATGGCATTACGACAAATTCATAATGACCATATCTAGTTCTGAAAGCTGTCTTAAAGATGTCTTCATCTTTAATCCTTACTTGACGATATCCAGACCTTAAAATCTATTTTTGAAAACATGATAGCTCCATGTAGTTGATCAAACCGATCATCTATGCAGGGTAACGGATATCGATTCTTGATGGTCATCTTGTTTAACTGACGATAATCTATGCAAAGTCGCATAGTTCCATCCTTCTTCTTCACGAAAATGATAGGTGCCCCCCAGGTAGACACACTAGGTCGAATATACTTTTTATCACTTAATTCTTTTAATTGATATTTTAATTCATTTAGTTCAAGTATGTTCATTTGATAAGGGGCCTTTGAGCTAGGTACTGCACCCAGTACCGGCTCAATGGTGAAATCCAATTCTCTTTTCGGAGGTAATCCTAGAATTTCTTCTGGGAATACATCAACATGTTCTTTTAAGACTAGTATGTCTTCCACTTTTAACTTATATGTCTTAATTATACCTTCCTCATCAGTAATTGTTACTACATAAGTTTTATATCCCTTTCTAACAACTCTCTTAAGCTGTAGGGAATAAATATGCCTTATGGTGTTTTTTCTAGGTATTCCTTTAACACTTACTAGTTTTTCATCACTGTTTGAGCATGTGAAAGTTTTATCATAACAGTTTAGAATTACTCTATGTTGTTCTAACTATTCGATACCAATCAGTAAATCATAAGAACCAAGAGGCAAAACATTAAGTTTAGAACCAGTTTCAAATTTATCCATAACTATTGCACATTCTTTAACAAAACAAGTTACTTTTCTTTTAACACCAGTGGCTAACTGAACTAACCATGAATTCTCAAAATTTTCAACAGATAATTTACATTTTTCTACTATTTGAGGTGCAATATAATTGAGACTATCTCCTAGATCAATCAAAATAGTTACATGGGTCTGATTTATCATACCTTCTACTTCCACCATGGAAGTCTGATATTCAGCTTGTCGATTCTCCAAGGATGCGTTAATTCTGGGCATGGTCCTTGCTAGTTCCCCAACGGTCATCTCCTACTATATGGTATGTATGTTGTTACCAGTCTTCTTTCAATTTGGACAGACTGAAGCATAGTGTGGGCCATTACACTCCCAACACTTGATAGGCTCTTTGAGCTCAAAG
>LPNX011195388.1:65491-95245 GCA_001517045.1 Pseudotsuga menziesii | reverse complement strand
TGTAATATATTATTACATTGAAATATGTACAAACCATATCTTATGATATATTAACCATCGCGTAGTATATTATTACATTCAACAAAGCATTCTAACCTTGGATTAATGGCTTTGTAAAGTTAAAACCAATATTTTTGATCCTCATAATAAAACTATGAACTACAAAGATGATTTGTTTTTGTGAAGTTTAGTTCAGTAATTGGTGAGTAGAAGTTACTTTGGGAGACCTCATTTGAGGCTAGTTCTTTTTTATTAGGGTATAATCAATGAAATTAAATCACAAGTCTAATGAAAACTGATGGTAAAATTATAGTCACATAAATTAAACAGTATATACATTGCGACCAATTACCATAACGTAATAACGTTAACCAGGAATCTAGCCCATGTTTTTACTTGTCAGGTATTATTATTTATGAGTTATTTTCTCAAAGAATGACCATGTGCGACATGGGAATTAGTTCGTATCATGAATTATATCTTTTTAAATGTCCTTGTCTGTAATTATTCAAGAACCCTATTGATTTACATGATTGGAACTGGTGATAAATAACCATTCAAATAAAGGGGCGACATTTAAAATCTGTAATGGCCTCTTCTCAACCTTTGATTTTCGCTAATGAACTTCACTAGTAATTTCAATAATTTTTATAGGCAGTATTTGAAAAGAAAATATATGTAAACTGCTATCATTATCTCTGAATATCTTTTCAATTGAAGAGTTCATAGATATATTGGGAAATGACAATTCTTATCTCTAGTGTATTTAAACCTTTATCCTCATATTTTGCTTTATATCAAAATGAAATAAAGGAGGCTATACCTGTAGAAGCTGAATAGTCCGTTTAACATGCATTTAGTTCTCTACTGAAAGCACTTGAAACAGCATATGATTTATTTTACTCTAGAATGATCTGTTAGCAGAAATCCCAAAAACTTTACCTGTCAATCTGTAAGATAAAGGAAAACTGTGTGCGTTAGCTTTACAGCTAAGTAAGCCCAGTCTAACGTAGTTTATCCACATGCTGTTGCAAACAGAGAACAATTAGAAAACTGAAGGAAGATAAACTCAACTAACATTCCAACCACGTAATGATCTTACAGTTACAAAGTAAATAGCATTAACTAAACAGTGTTTAACGATTGTGTTAACATACAATTATGCTATTTAAAAGTTTTTAAATTTTTGAAAAATTTGGGGTTTTGACAGTATGGACCCTTGTATCGGACTTGGGGGCATCAAAGCCCCTTACCATGCTCATGGATTTGGGAATGGTCATATTCCATCCTCTACCCCATTTGTGGATGATTTTTATTCCCTTCACTCAGTCTTTACACCAGCGGTCACCCTCACGGGGGTGGTAGTGGATACTTCCTTTGAATGCATTTTCATGATTAGTCCTCCCTATATCCTATGGTTTGGACTCTTTACTGACTCTTTCTAGTTGTTTTGGACTAATATTGTTGTCATGCAGGGTCAATTTTTTGTACACTCTCTCTAAGGATTTGATCCATTCATCCCTATTATAGGTATCATGTCTAAACTGGCATATAGGTTAGGATTTCACATCCGCTTGCATTTTTCATGACCTTATGACCATTTCATATTAACCTTAGGTACAAACACATTCTATGATGTCGTGAAACCTTCATGCTTCTCTTAGAAGTGGCATTATGAGAATAGTAGAGCTTTCCTATACATGGTTACCCTAGTTAGATCCTATATTGCATTTGGTGCTCATGATGACATTCCTCCTTTAGGTTGTGGGAGTCCCTTTTTAGTGCTGCCATGTCCTCGAGCAAGAGCTTCATACTACTCTTGAACTTTATGATGGCCATTTCCTCGAGACCCCCTTGTATATATCAAGTTGTAATTGCATTTTCATGAGTTTTTCTTGCCTTATTGAGCTTTATGTCGGCTCCTTGACTTTGAATTATCAGCCATATAGTCTGAGCGTGTCTCATATCTAGCCAAGTAGATCCTTTTTACATGTCTTTTGCAGCTTAATCATCCCTTTTACTAGGAGGAGAACTTCCCTCGAGTGTCATTATCCTGCACATATATCCTTGCATTGAGCATAGGGATGTTCCACTGCTTGGAACTAGCTTGCTTGTCCCCTGACACTTGTCTCCTCCTAGATTTGTAATATAAAGAACTTTTATTATTTTTCAATATTTTCAAAATATCTGAAAAAAGACCAAAAAATAAAAAATAAAAAATAAAACCAAAAATTCGGACAGGAAAAGATGTTATATTTGGTAGTAGTCGAGTCATGTTTCCTTCAAACAGATCATTGTATATCACATCCGTTGGTTGGGTTATTAGTTTGACTTTAGGAGTTGTACTCATTACTGTGAGTTTATCTCCACTGACTGGTTAAGCTTCCAGTCCCTATTGAGCCTTTGTTGATGCCTCCTGTGTCATAGAGATGTCCTAGTTTGCATATAGAGTCCATGCTACCTACTTTCAATCTCCATTTTCATTATTCTCTTGTTTGAAGGAATTTGAAGCCTGAGTTGACCATTCCTTAGTTATCTTGACTTTGCATGTCGTCCATTCCCGGTATTGTTACTGGTTTGTTCACATCTTGTTTGATTTCTTCAACATTATACATCATTGCTGAGTACCTTGTGTTGGTTGATGGGGGATTCCTTAATTCCCTACTTCTAGTGGATTCCTTTCCATCGACTTTGGATCATTTATTCTCGAATAGGATTCTAGATTCATTTGAGTTCCTTGAGACTTATAGTCATCAGTGGTAGGTTCTATCACCATCAACAGTTTTGGGAATACATCAATGTCGCCTAATCGATGGATTCTTCGAAGTGTTTGACCTCAACACATCTATTCACACTTGTTATATTTCACTATGTACCTTGATTCCAATTTTCATTATCGGTGTGTGATCTCGCGTATGTTAACGGTATAGATTAATGAATGGTAATTAGACGATGGAATACTATGTTTGACCTCGACACCTCTATTCACATAGTAGGATGTGTACTCGTATGGGTTTGTGTATAAGAACTTCCATCTTGGTGGCATTCCATGTATGCTACCTCCTTGATCGTGCCAGTGTTCATGAGATATCATCTCTCGTGATTTGATTCCAGTGTATATCAAATTTCTTCATCCACCATGGAGATATTGATATATTGTATATCTTCACCCATTATGGAGATATTGATCCATTGTATATCTTCATCCACTTTGGAGATTCTGATCTATTGTATATTGTACGTGGCGATGACCACACATGACACATTTTGTATATCATGCCTATTCATGGCCATTGTACTCTTATGTATCCGGGACTGCTCCATGTATTTGCAGTCACATGCAGATATTTATCATTGTATTGCACTGACAAATGGCTGGTTCTTCCACCTGGGTCTTCATTACTCCACTTCTGGGATGGATTTTATAATGTATTTCAGCCATCATGTTACCCCTATGACCTCACACATTAGGCGGCATCTGTTATAGCTGATTTTACCACACATGGTTAATCACATATTTATTGCCTTCCCTGTCCCTTTGCAGACTATTTAGACCGCATGGAATTATATTATCCTTTGATGTTCCAAAATCATCCCTAAAAAACCCCTTTTATTGTTGTACGTGAATTTTAAACCAATACTCTTGTGTACATGCGACTTTTGACCTCAAACCTGCGTACATCAGGATTGCATAAGTTGAAATATTTTTGGAGTTGTCCTCATGTGATTCCAAAGATCTTGACTCTTGGCCTTCCATATGCCTTGAGATCGCTCAGATTAGACCCTCTATTACCCTTTTAGAGTGCTATATAAGGAACCCCTTAGATACATTGAAGAGCAGAAATTGAAGAGAAAATAAAATATAGTCCATTGTTGCCTTAGTTTTCTTATGCTTGAGTCTGCATCCCTTTGTCCCTTTGGATCACTTTGTGTTCTTCCCAAGTTTTCCTTTTCTTTGTGAGCTTTCTATAGAGAGATGGAGAATTGAGGTGGTGGAGTCCCAGGAGGAGGACTCGGTTTTTCCAGTTTGTAGATGTGCTGATAGAGATTTTCACTCTTGTAATTTCTGATTTTATTAATATAAATATCTTTTCATGTCCAATTAATGTGCATTTGAATATGAATATTGTATCCATGGATGTGTTTAGTTGATTATACATTGATTAATATATATGATAAAGTAGGTCTAACACATTATTATAGATCATTCTTGTCTTGTTTTTTGTTGTTGAGAGTGAATTTCTAATACAAGCGTGAATTGGAAAAGCTAAATGGGGATCTACTTCAACTGTCTGAAACAAGGTACGATTCGATATCCCTTAGTGTTGGATGTTTGGTTTCTCTTGCATATTGGGAAAGATTGATTTCTGGTGTCAAGACTCAAACTTTCTGTTGATTATACATTGATGAATATATATGCTAGAGTAGGTCTAACACATTATTATAGAGCATGCTTGTCTTGTTTGTTGTTATTGAGAGAGAATTGCTAATACAAGCGTGAATTGGAAAAGCTCAACGGGGATCTACTTCAACCATCCAGAATAAGGTACGATTTGATATCCCTTATTGTTAGATGTTTGGTTTGTCTTTCATATTGGGAAAGACTGATTTATGGTGTCAAGTTGTCTGTTGTGGTACCCCCAAGCCATAGGAAGTTTCTGTCCATAACAGCGGAGCTAGTGGACTATTTCCTCAAACAACTACATTGGCCCATATTATTGAAAGGTATGCATGTTCTTGTTTTTTATTAGTTAGAAAAATATATAAAAACTCATATAAATATTTATGTTGTTGTTACTGCTTATTATTGCAAGTCAAGGTTGAGAAATCCCTCACACCATGACATCTACCCTATGATCCGACTAATCTAGGGTGGGTGCTTTTGCACGTAGTAGGGGATAAATCCTCACTACAGTTTTGGAAACTCTTCTATCTCGATCCCCATGAATATATGTTTTGTAGGTGTTTCTACTAGTTTTTATACTTGGGTATGTTCAGCCGTCACATATCTGAGACCCCTGCAGCAGATCCAAACCAGTATTGTCCTGGGGCCCGCTCCCTCGGCTTAAGCCAATACTGTTTTCTCAAAATTCCTCAGTTTCAGTCAGATCACACCTATTAGGAAGAAATCTATGATCCATTCTGCACCTTTATTCCCAATAAGCACAACCTAGGTTGCACCTTCTTCCCCAATAAGTGCGACCTAGACCAAAACTGCATATTGCACTTGTATAGGCTTCCAGAGTGATCCTGGTCGCTACTATCACCCATTTTTCTGCGACCTGTCGTGCAGAAACCCCTGTTTTTTGAAACTTGATTCTTTCTATTGATTTACTATCCCAATCACGACTATTTCTCATTTCTATGCAACCCCGATTGCACCTGTTCCATCGGTAGGTGTGACTTGTAGTTTATTAGTCCTTTTTTCATTGTTTGAGGCCCTTTTCTAGACCCCCTCTCTGTGTTCTACCCATTCCCTAGTTGTTTCTTTCTAGATCTGATCACTTAGAACCCCCTGGTTTGTTTTGTGGTCCTATTTCCCTTGTATGTGAGCTACATTAGTGAATCTTGGTATTTGAGACACCTGTGTGTTTCCTCCAACTTATTAAGTTCCTTATGCACTCATTAACTTGTTTACATTTTATTTTTTTCTAGAAGAATTAGTTGTTTTGAAAGATATTTACTGTCATTTACTACTATTTATATGAATTTGTGTCTCATCGATGAGATCGATGGGGTTTATACATTACACATCACTTGTGCACATGTCTCACAACCTAAAGTTAAATGCTTGGTTCATGACCCCAAGCTAGCCTAAAATAAATTTAACTTAACCAACATTGTAACCTCATTTGAGGACCAAAACAATAATCTAGTTAAGTTAGGACACTAGGGATAGGAATCCAAATAAAACCCCTTTGTCACTTACATATGAAACATAGTTTTTTTTCCATTAGGGTACCAAAATCCTCCTTTACATGTTGACACAGTCACGACCAGTCTGTCGAAGGGCCCCATGCTCTGCAGAAGTAACCCGCAACGAAGGGGTTCCAGAAGCTAGGATAGAATACCGCACTCCATTATGCATCGAAGGATAATCCTTCATACCCCTCCTCATGCATTTCGAGGAGCATATCAGGTGTCTAGGACCAAAGGGATGAAGTGTCAGGAAACCACTCTAGACATGTGATGAATGAGGTATCCTAGTTTCCAGTCTATTTAGGGATCTTATACCTGAGGTTCCTCTTGGTAGTGGGATTCTCTTAGCCTATTGTTCTTCCATTTCATATTGTTTGACGAGGATTTCATCACCTAGCAACTGATACAATTTGTGAGGGGCTTCCATATTGTAGCTAGGAGTTTTCTTAAACTTATACCCCATAGGTTAATGCATCATTTTCTTTATAGGTAGTGTTGCTTGTTGTCTTTCTAGACACTTTGTTGTAGACTCGTCTGCTATAACACATTGTTGCAGTTCAATTTTAGAGCTTTCTGTTTGGCCCAACAACCACCATTTTTACACTCTCCTTCTACACACTCGGTTGTAGTTTGATTTTTTAGCCTGCATTTGACACTCTTGTGCCTACATTCATTACATAGCACACTATCATGTCATCATTACTCCACCATGTTACTCACATAGACTTAGGGGGAATACAAGTCAATTCAGTTCCTTGAACCTCCATCGTCGGATCCATATTCGATGTCATTCACCACCTTCATATCCATACACTGCATCTAAGTCTAATTTGGATTCCTATTAATCTGAACCTACCTTGTTCACCGCCCCAACTAGCCCGATGGATTGTGGACTCGTGACCACTCCACCCTTCATATCGGCTATCCCTTCGTCCGAACCCATCGGCCCTAGTCCTAGTGGACCCCTAGCCAACACATACATTTGTTGGGTATATGTTATATTATTTGCATGTGCGTATGAAGGGGAGGTGTGCATTTCAACGCTGCAGCTCAGCGATCCCAAAGGCACCTTCAATGAAAACAGGTCGTAGGCCCTGTTTTCAATGCAACCGCAGTGAGAAAAATGTTTTGGCTATTTATAGATTTTATGGCTATTTATAGCTGTTTGTGGCTATTTTTAGAATTTGTCTAAAAATATGTAACTTAAACTCGGTTAAGGGATTGGAGTCTTTTTTTAATCTAGGTTAACAGATTAGGGTATTTGGATGTTGGGGAATACCTATATTTTGTATTGTGAGGATTTCATAATGTAATGAAGAGAAAATAGGAGGTGTGGCTCCAAGGTTTTATGGTTTTCCTGGTTAAGGGTTTCCAAGGTAAATCTCTATATTTATGTGTGAATGATGTGTTGTGATCTCTATTTTTCTTAAAAGAATCTATATGCTTTGTTTCTCTGCATAGGTTTAAAACTTACATGTGGTATCAGAGCTCGATTTTGGCATCAAGGGGATGCCTTTGCTGCTAAGGGTTTGACACGGTTGATAGATCTCGAGTCTATGATAAACCTGGGTTCAGTGGGAGCTTTGTAGTATTGATTTATGCATTGAAAGAGAATGGCAAGAACTTCAAGAATAAAATCCAGTTTGATGATAGGATTTTCCTAGACTGATTTCTCAAAACCTTACTCCCAACTATAGCCAAGGACGTCACTTTTGAGCGCCCACAAACTAAGGAGGAGGCCATCCTCAATGAACAATAGTTCGATCTTATCTACGCTCAATAAAGTTATCTGTATACCATCATACCTTATGATCCCCATGCTGGATCCTCATGTTGAGGGCATCCCATGCTGCTGATGGAGTCATTAGCTCTATTAATCAACATCCCCACCTTTACGTGACCTCTCCTTTGATTTCAACTCACTCTGGTAACACCCCCATTGTGGCTCAAGCTGGTTATGCCCCTGATTTTTCATGTGTAACAGCTTAGTCCGGAGCCTCACCTTCCTATGCATATCCTACACTAGTTCCTCATGTTCACAGAATGAATTTCTTAGTACATGCATGCAGTGGTCATACTATAGGATTTGTAGCCCCTCCAACTGATCCTACCTATTACCCACCACCTGTGCAACCTACACTTGCTCCGACACCAACTCCTCCTACTCCTCAAGGATAGGTCTATGCTTAGTAGAACCTCCCTAATCAACCCACCCCCAATAACCAACAAGGACAGGGAGAATGACAGAGAGCTAGGAATCGGGGAAGTAACCAACCTCAAGGAGGTGGCTAACAAACCAAACCTCCAAAAAACAATGGAGTTAACCCCCCCACACAGAATCTGCAATGTCCACCTAGACCTAGGAAGAACCCTTAGATGCGGACTAACCATCCGTTTACTATTTGTAACACTTACGACCATTATACACATTAGTGTCCCCATACAAGTTGAGTCTTCCATTTCCTACAAACCGATAATCAACGTGACCCCAACACGACACTACAGCTCAGCCAAACCAAGCACCACCGGGTCCTTCGCCTATGGTACTATAGAATCACTTACCAAATAAAGGAATGGTTACAACCCAACCCTTGGTACCACAAACCCCCACACCCACTCCTATGGGTCCACCCATTGATTAATGTGTCCATCATCTTATGATGTTATTGTTTGATGTCAACTTATATACTCAACGAAACCAGTATGGATCCACCATGGAAACCATTAATCCATCCATGACATATACCTCTACCTCTCTCGATATGTCTTTACATTTACCAAGAACCCCTTGGGATAGGAATTACAAAGTACCACGGTTCACTTTGCATCACATCGTGAACAATCCCACTTCCAAATCCGCGCTTAACTACAATATAATCGGTGACTTGGCCCAGTCTCCCTCTGCCATGTCTGCTATGGAATTCCTATGAACTTGTCCTTCACAAAAAAATATTTTTGATTCGGTTTTAGGTTTCGTCGATCCATCTAAATCCAGTTTTATCAATTTCAACTTGGATAAAGGAGAACCCTGTATTTCATCTTTAGTCAAATTCAAAGTTCTGGTCACGATTCATAATTTGGTCATTCATCGATGCATCATTGATGAGGGGGAATCTACCTACATTATATCAACCTTTCTTTGGCAGAAACTTGGATCCCCAACCCTTCAACCTTCCACCACCACCCTTTGAGCTTACGATGGTCACGTTGCTCAACCACAGGGTGTTCTCATGAATGTCCCTGTCGAGTTAGCCAAAAAAACCATGTTGATTGACAATGAGGTTTTCAACGCCCAAATCGATTACAACCTCCTCCTTAGACATAGTTATATGTATGCAATGTGATTCGTTTCCTCTACTATCTTTTGACTCGTGATGCCCCCCTATGATGGAAATATCATGACCATCAACCAACTGACATATTATGATCATAAAGGAATGGCCACACTAGAAACTCCCTCCTATCGACATTACCAATGACAGTGTTTCCATACCTTCCTTGTCTATTGTTGGCCTGAGCTTATTTTCCAACGCTCCTTTGACGGACACCTTTTTTTCCTTACCACCCCCTCCTTCGCCGAATGATATATCATATTTGTGCACTATCTCATCTGGTAACATTTCAATATCCTCGCAACCTCAATCGAAAACTCAACCATAGACATTGGGGAATTATTGGGGTTCATTCCTCATACACACAATCCCCTTCCCTTTTCCACCTTCTAGCATTGTGAGTAAGCCATTGATGGCGACTCTCAACCTTTTAGGATTCACTTTGGGTATTAATGTGCAGTACCTAGATCCACCCACCCTTCCCTTGACTCCACAGATTGTCCTAACTCTAGTCCATCCTATTGAGACGATTTTGTACCCACCTCCTAGTACACAAATGATTGCTTATGTCTCTACTGCTGCCCCCCTCCTCCCATGAATATTGAGAGAAATACTCCCAAAGAAACGACATAACCATGTCCTCCTCTTCGATGTGCTTTACGTGATGTCCAAGGCCATGAAACCCAAATTTTTTCTGATTTTCCAATCCTTCGCACCCATATGCACACAATAGTTGATATCAATCATGGTCTAGTTGTCAACATACCAACCATACCTATTGTTTAAAAAAATCACTACAACCCAACCACCCATGTGCATTTTATGACCTGTATGGTCATTATTCACATTGTTTCCTAAACTTTCCCGAGTACTGGTCACTCTTTAGTGACCTTCGCAAGCACTCTTGTGAGTGTGAAATCACCGTTCTTGAGGAGATACACCCCCGGTATCTTCCTCAGACACCAATAACATCTTTGACATGATATATACTTCAAGTAGTCCTTCCTCCTCATCAACCATAGAAGATCCCCCTGGTCTTTCCTGCCACCACTTTCATAAGGACAGAGATATCCTGGAAACTGCCACTGGTTTTACCCCATTTCACTTAGTCCACAATGTGGAATTGGTTCTTCCCATTGAATTCTATATTTTGTCACTCTACCTTTCCATCGAACTTATACTTGATACTTCACCGCTAGAAAAAGTCCTACATATTCTTGAATAATATGATGAGGACCACCGCGCTTCTCTCCAAATGATGGAAGCAGCTAAGATCCAGTCGAAGTCCCATTATGACTCCCACATCCACCCACACGCCTTTAGCGAGGGGGACCTTTTCCTCTTTTATGACCAATCCCATGATAAGAATGGAAAAGGGAAGTTTGATTCCATGTGGTATGTCCCTTATGTCATCCATCGATGTCTCACCATGGGGCATATCTCCTCGTTGATTCTGATGCTCACCTCTTGAATAATTCCAACAATGGGCTCTACCTCAAGAGGTTCTACACCTAAATTCACCCACCATGCATACCCTTGGATTATAGTTTTTCTTTACTGTTTTACATCATTTTTACCACGAGTCTCGCAATTTGTTTCCTTGGTTTCTCCATATGGATCCTACCTCACCTTATTGTGTTTGTTTCGATGGATTGTGTTTTGGTATTTCTACCAACAACTAGGTTGAGTACGACGATGTCACTGATCTCCTGACTGTCTCCCTTCACTTGGGTATTTGTCTCCTTGATGTCTTCTTAGACTCCCAACTTCTTGTATCCCAGTTGAATAAATACAACCGGGTATGAAATCCATTCCTCTTTAGAAATTTCCTGTGCACTAGACACTTGGTTAGACATTTTGAATCCATTTCATTCATGCATGTTCCAGGAAGTCTCAATAGTGTAGCATACCAAATGGCTAATGACGTTCTAGAGTGGCACATCAATCATCGCATATAGAAAATTGACTACATCATGTGAATGATAAATCAGTGTCTCAATTCATTGACTTATCGTATAATATGAAGCACATTAATAATGACAGAAAAACAAACCAAAAATATATGCAGTCTAAACCAAAAATACATGAGAAATGCTGACCCACTTGTTGATTTAGAAATCAAAGGATACGATGTTCGACAAGTTGTAATCGATTTTGGTTCACAAGTAAATATTATGACTCGAGATACATGGGAATAGTTGGGTAGACCTCGACTATATGATTTAGGAATATACCTCAAGTTAGCTGACCAAGGACTGATTGAACCTATTTGGGTTTGGAGAAATGTTGATACGGAAACAAAAGGAATATCGACTAAATTTGACTTTGAAATCATCGACCCTAAAGAAGGATCCAGCTCCTTCCCAGGCTTGGTAGGTCGACCATGGGGAAGAAAAATGATAGCATCAATATCTTTAGACAAAGAAATAATAAAATCAAAAGGGAATGGACAGAAATTTATTGTCCTTATTCATCCTTCCCAATGCAAACCTTGGACTGAACCAATCGATGAATAAGTTGACATTCGACAATTATATCAAATTCAAAATAACGAAGACTACACAGAATCCAATGTCTATGGTGAGCTTCACTTATGCAACCAAGAATCAGTGAGATATAATTCAGACTCAGAATTATATGATTGGGAAGTTGAAAACTACAAAACTCAAGAAAGGGTTTGTTGGATCATTCAGGATGTACAGAAGAAACCAACCCATCAATGCTTTTCAGTCTCCATCATCCCAAAAATATTTGAAAGGAAAACTAGGGAATACCCTACCTTAACCCCAACAAATATAAGTATCGAACAAAACCCAAGGTATAAAGCAAGAGAGTCCCCAAATCTACATATAGAACAAGTCTCTAAGAACCTCGGCAAACATGGCTGACTACAAATCCTAGTAGAAACCTTTACAGGACAAGTTGCTCGATGGTGGGACACCCATTAGTCGAGACTGTAGACTTGGACAACATCTTCGAATTACTTCATAGAAATATTCAGAGGAAGGAAGCTATTTAAATAGGCGCAAATACCTATATTCATCCAAGGGAAAGACCCAGATGAGCACATAAGAAGATGCGAAAGAGAATGGATAAGACTTGGTTGTAAAGACGAACGTATGTGGCCACACCTATTTCCCTCAACGCTGGCTGACCAGGGATGATTTTAAGGAACCATAATTATTTAAAAGTGTATAAATGTTGGCGAATCTTACCAATTCTTAAAACACCAACTATAAAATGTTTGGCGATGTTTTTCAAAAACTATTTTAATTTCGAAGGATTTTACATCGTTTATATAATTATTTGGCGATTTTTAGGGTGAAAAAAGTTTACCCCATCAAAATTGGGTGTAACAGGGCTTAAAAAACTGCAAAATCGTGAATCTTTTTTTTGAGAAAACCCCCTAAAAATAGCCCATGGGATAAATTTCGCCCCTAAAATCATCCCTGTGGCTGACTTACTAAAAAAATGGTATAAAATGGAAGAAGCATGAGGCGAAACATTCCAATGGAACAAACTTAGAGAAAAATTCATCAAGGAATTTAGTTTTATACTGCAAAATGAAAAGCTAGTCGAAACTACAAAGCAGATAAAAACATTCATAGAACCGACTAGGAAAAACATTCTGATACCAAACCATGATCGACCAAAAATATCATGTAATAACATTCGATCCAACATAATACCACAGTCAACAAGACTGCAAATGGAAAACAAAAATATGGAAGGAAAAGGGTTTCAACGGAAATCTTATCACTCAGAAACAACAAAACCAATTCGAACAGTGCTTAAAATCGACATAATTGACAAAGAAGACACAGAAGGAATGGCCACAGCAGAATTCCCTGCTACATTCTCATAGTTCAAAGAAGGAATTCGACCGATCAATGAAGCTAAGGCACCAGAATGGATGGATGCCAAAGTTAAAACTAAAGAGTTTGACATATCAAATGATGAACGACAAAAAATGGAAAGAATTGACGATTACTAGAGTGAAGAGCAAAATAATGAAATAGTAAACCTATTGAAATAATTCTAGGATGTCTTTTCTTGAGAATATAAAGATCTCAAAGGGCTAGTCCATGAAATGGGCGAAATGAAGATCGACATCAAACCCGATGCCCAACCCGTAAAGAAAAGGTCATACACATTATCTCATAAATACAAAGAGAGAGTCAAGAAAGAGATCGATAATATGATCACAACAGGAATTATCTACCCTATCGACCAGTCAGAATGGGAAAGCTCAATGGTCATTCAACCGAAGAAACACGACCCAAAAAAACTGAGGATTTGTGTTGATTTCAAAGAACTAAACAAAGTCACTCTAACCGACCCATTCCCAACACCATACACAAACGAAATATTAAATGAACTTGCAGGACATGAATGCTACTCATTTACGGATGGATTCTCAGGGTATAACCAAGTACCAATAGTAAAAGAATATCATAAAAAGACTACATTCGTATGTGAAATCGGCTCATTCACCTACAAAGTTATTCCTTTTGGTCTAAAAAATGCACCTGTAGTATTTTAAAGAATTGTTGTCAAAAAATTTCAAGAATATATCTACAGAACAATGGTAGTATATTTTGATGATTGGATGATCTACTCCATGTTGAAAGATCATTGCAAATGGCTAAGGCTCATGCTGGAACAATGCCGACAAATCCAGTTGTCTCTCAACATAAATAAATGCATCTTCCTAACCCCTATAAGAATACTATTAGGGAACATTGTATCCAAAGAAGGAACCAAAGTTGACTTTGCAAAAATAAATATTATCCTCAACTTGAAACCACCGGTGAATCCAAAACAGGTTAGGGTACTGCTAGGAAATACTGGATATTACAGAAAATTTATTAGACACTATTCAGATATGACCTATCCATTGGAATAACTATTGAGACAAGATCAGGAGTTTGACTGGATAGAGCAATGTAAAATATCATTCAATACATTAAAAAGGAAACTAGTTGAGGCACCTATGCTTAGATTCCTGAATTGGTCGATCAAATTCCATGTGCATATCGACACATCGGGCCTATAAATGTTGATGTATTTGTAAATTTGGAATGTATTCATCCATATTTCTTATGTATTGTAACCCAATGTTTATTTCGGGATGTATTTGAGTCACGCCATTCCCTAATGTTCCGATCGGGAAGTTTCTATAATGTGAAAGTCATGTCAAGTCATTGTGGGTAACCCTCCTATTGGTGAAGGGTTAAAGTCCCCGCAGTTGTGGGGCCCTAGGGTTATTAGACTATCCTAGAGAATTCAACCCTAGGTGAGTCATTGTAAGTCAGGGAAATAGTCCCCACCATCTAAGTCAAGGTTAACCCTCCTTGTTGAGCAGAGGGAAAAGTCCCCACAAGTTGTAGGGCACTAGGGTTATTAGACACTCCAAGAGATGCCGGCTCTAGTAAGTAATTGTTAAGTAAGGATGACATGTTGGAGTGCACTTCAAGTGAATGAAAGAATATAAATAGAGAGTGAGCCTCTCTATTTATCACACTCACTACAACATTTACACTCACTCATTGGGGCACATGAGTGAGAGAGGAGAATCTCTCTCAGTGTGAGAGAGAGAGACAGAAGCTGTGGAGATCATCCTTATTTTTTGGGATTTTCTATTTTGGTGTCGATTCTATCTTTGAGGAAGTTGTGGGGTTTTATCCTTTATGGTTTCCTCGAGGAAAATTATTTTTGTCTCTTGTGTTGTTCTTGTGTTTTATTGTTGTGCATGTTATTCTCTCAGTTAAAGATCCTAAGATCATAATGGTAGCTTATATGATAAAAATATAACATGGCATTAGAGCTAACCTGAGAAGAAGACATTGTTTAGATACAGAATCTAGGGCTTCTTAATTTTTGGGTCTCTATCCACAATCCATCAGCAAAAGTATACTAGGATGACTCTCCATTGAAGGACGCATCTTTTTGTCTAAGCAAAATTCGATTCTGAGCATTTTCAGTTTTTGATGCGGAAATTAGGGATTTCTACAGAAAATAAATTTTTGAGTGAGGTTAGCATAGGATTTTTCTCCTCATCAAAATCTAATTTTAGATACTTGGATCAAGAAATTTGGTTGGGTGAAACTCTGAGAAAGTCAAACCCTAGTTTGACCCCGAGCTAGAAAAACCGTAAATACTAAAACTGCTAAGTTTTGGTACATTCGACATATCCTGCGATTGGAGATGTCTCTGGAGTGGAAAATTGTATACGCAAAAGCTAAAATTATGATGTACACTATTTCCAAAATTCAGCATTATATTCGCTATATTCTAGGAGATATGATCCCTCCAAGTTAGGGTTCCAGCCTCTTCCAGAATTCACTCCTAAACAGGACACCTAGGAAGAATTGAAATATCTTGGGCTATAGAGGTCCAAATGGAATTATGGAAGATGTTACAGAAAAGGGACAGACTTTAATTTATTTGGTCTGAAGTTCAGACTCATAATATGAACCAGTGACGCGTGGAAGTCCATACAACTTCTCTTTTCTGAACAGTCTTGTAACAGGTCACCTTGGGAAACGAATCATAAGTCCCAATTGGTGAAATAAATCCTGATGAAACCTATGGTTTTGGATCAGGAACATGTGAGGTTACCTAAATGTGAACGTTTAGACATAGAGGAGTAGTAATTTCATATATATCACAGAAACAGTGACAGGAATTTTTGCAGAAGAAACTGGAAAACTAGGGCTTCCTATTCCGGGAGCTTCCATCCACTGTTTTTAGAAAAGGAGTACATTGGACAACTACATTTGAAGAGATATATATTTATATCCAATTAAATCTAAAATATTCTAAGTTTTGAAAATTAGGGTTTCTCTGACAAGCCCTATATCAGCCAACTCCGAAACCAGGACGGACACCTCAAATCGGTAATATCTAATCTTTTGCTATTTTCATTTGAGGTTCTCATTTAAAAGTGACCTATCACATCAGCTTGATGATAAGATTGGTGAATTTGAACAAATTCCAAGAATGGAAATATATGATCTCTCTGAATAAAATGGATTGGACATCTACATGATTTTAGAGATTCCAGTTCTAGAGGGAGATGAGGCTCAAAGCCTTACACAAGAAGAACTTGGTCAAGGCCAAGAAGATCATTGTTGATTCAATCACAGATAAACTTGTATCATAAATGTATTTCCTAAAGACACCAAAGATGTTTGATTCCTTGACCAAGCTATCTGAAGGGAAGATCATAATTTAGAAGATGGCTTTGATAAAACAAGTTGAAGAATGCGAAGATCCAGAATGCAGAACAACTTGAAGCAGTAGAAGAAGAAGAGGAGAATACAGAAGTGGTGATAGCGATCTTGAATGGCCTCCTAGGATCATGAATCCATTCATGTGAGGAATGTGTGCCAAAAGGAAGTGATTACTTTCAGCAGACTCTGGGAAGAAGAAGAAACTTGACTCATAAGAAGAGAAGAGAAGATGGAAGCAACTAAAGATCAAGCTCTCACCATCCAAAGAAGACCCCTCAAGCGATGAGGAATACAAAGGACTCAACTCTTGAAGAACCTCTTATCCATCCTAGCATTTGGATAAGAAATGATGGTATTATGAATGAAGAAGACGATGAAGCTAAAGGATCAAGAAGGATTCTACTTATGAAACAAATAAAGATAAGTATTAAATTGTCATTTCATGATATTGTTTTGTTATGCATTTGTTTGTATTCAATTGATGTATTATGCATGATAGGATGCTTGCATTAATGACAATATACTACTAATATGCATGTGATGGGTAAGTAGCTCATGGTGCTATACAACTCTCCATTTCTACTTATCTAGAATGAAACCTCTTTCCTAACATATTGGATTAGTGCACAATCTCAATGTTGTCATGGTAGAGATGGAAGGCATCTAGAAAGTTTCCGTGAGATATGGATGAATGTTGTAATGGCTAAAGTAGTTGCATGATCATATATTTATGCATAAGAATTTTCCATTATGAATATACCTTATGAAATGTTTCTAACCATACAAATGCATTTGACTTGTAGGAAAGATCACATACATAATCACCTACAAGCAAAGAAGGATGAGACTTGTTCCAAAGAACAAGTGACGACAGTTCAACATGAAGAATAATATGATGAATGTAGCGACATCATTGATGCAGAACCTTCTAGCTATGAAGAAGTAACCAAGAAGAAAGGGAAGACCAGTTCAAGAAGAATGATGTCTAGGATACAGTATCGATATATGAAGGGAAGTTCGTTGTTCCATCATGCAGTAGATGGAAACATCATACAAAGCAAGATTCGTAGCATGAGGCTTCTTACGAAAAGAAGGCATAAACTACAGAGAGACATTTGCAGCCAGCTTGATGAAGATATTAACCTTTTCTACAATGTTGAAGATGAAAGTCTGTACACTATATGGATACATAGAATATTAGTATCATAGCAAGATACTTGTCACTCCAGTACAGAATGCTTCAGTGCATAGAGTACAGAAGACAGAGGGAGTATGATGCTCTGCTTCAGAGGGAGAACATAAGATCTTGAGGTTCGACATGGTATGATAGGATGGATAGATTACTAATGACTCTAGGCTTTAATTAGAGTAAAGTGGATTCCAACCTTTGCTTCAAGGTTGAAGGAGGAAGACAGTGATGCTCCTGTTATGTGTCGATGCGTTATTTTCTAGGAGGTGTGGACAAAGGAAGTATGCAATAGAGATCCTGAAGAGGTTTAGGATGATGGACTACGTGACCACACCTATGGCCTCGAACTTGAGTCTATTGAGTGTTGCTTCATCAGAGACAGATGATGCTATGATGTATCATTAGATGATTGGTTCCTTGATATACCTGACGAATATGAGACCAGATATTTGATTTGCTATGAACACATTGAGACCTATTCTCCTGATGGTTGCAAAGCATGCAGTAAGGTACCTAAAGGGTATAGTTGATTATGGGATCAAGTATGAGGTTAATCAAAATATTATGTGGATTCGTATTGAGTAGGCAGTGCCATGTAAGGGAAACTACCATTTTTGGAATGGAGGCACTTGATCAGTTACCAGGAAAACTCAGTCTAGGACTGAGAAGCCATTCTGATGTGATAGAGGGATGTGTTCCCACTTGATCAGATGTAAGGGCTGAACCATTCTTTCATGGCTAAAGGATTAGGTTCCTCCCATGTTAGATGTGAGTGTTGTCCATTCTGACGAGTAGTTCAGATGTAAGGGAAACTGCCATTCTAGGAATGGAGGCGCCTAGTCAATTACCAGGTAGCTCAGTCTGGGACTGGGGGCCATTCTGATGTGATGGTAGGATTAGTTCCTCCATGATCAGATGTGATTGCATGCCCTTTCCAATGCGTTTCTTCGTGCATGGTCGGATTGTAAGTGCAAACTCCTTTCTGATGTAGTGCTTCGTGCATGGTCAGATTGTAAGTGCTGAGCCCTTTTTGATGCGGTGCTTCGTGCATGGTTAGATTGTAAGTGTAGAGCCCTTTCTAATGCAGTGCTTCATGCATGGTCAGATTATAAGTGCTGATCCATTTCTAATGCAGTGCTTCATGCATGGTCATATTGTAAGTGATGAGCCCTTTTCGATGCGGTGCTTTGTGCATGGTCGGATTGTAAGTACTGAGCCTTTTCGATGCGATGCTTTCGATCATGGTCGATTGTAAGTGTTGTTCCTTTCCGACAAGATGAGGTTGGATTTAAGTGCAGAGCCTTTCTGATGTGGTATGCTTGCACATGGTCGGATATAAGTGCTAAGCATTTCTGACAAGATGAGGTTAGATGTGAGTGATGGGCCTTTCTGACAAGATGAGGTCAGATGTGAGTGCTGGGCATGCCTTTCTGACACGATAAGGTCAAATGTAAGAGCTGGGCGGGCCATTCTGACTTAAGTGTTAGATATAAGCGTTGATGAAGACCTACATGAAGGGTAGGCCTACAGGATTGACTCTATATAACTTCCTGTGACGAGAAGAATTGAGATAGCACCATTATGAGATAGCATATGATGATGATCCAGACTTGATGATGATCCAAATCAAGTGATCCAGATGTGTTGATCCATACTTGATGATGATCTAGATCAAGTGATCCAGATTTGTTGATCCAGACTTGATAACGATCCAGATCAAGTGATCTAGATGTGATGATCCAGACTTGATGACGATCCAGATCAAGTGATCTAGATGTGATGATCTAGACTTGATGACAATCCAGATCAAGTGACGATCCAGATGTGATGATGATTCAGCTTCAGTGATGATCCAGATCAAGTAATGATCTAGACTTGATGATCTAGTAGTGATGATCGAGATCAAGTGATGATCCAGATCGAGTGATGATCCAGATCCAGATGAAGATGAATTGAAGATGAAGATGACCTGAAGATGATGATGACCTAAAGATGAATATGCCTTGAAGAAGAAGATGACTTGAATATGGATATGATGAGAGCTTGACTATGATTCAGATGATACAAAGAAGAAGAGTTGTGCTGATAAATTGTGTCGAGAGAATACCTTCCTAGTTAAGAGGGAGTGTTGATGTATTTGTAACTTTGGAATGTATTCATCTGTATTTCTTATGTATTACAACCCGATGTTTATTCTTGGATGTATTTGAGTCATGACATGCCCTGATGTTCCGATCGGGAATTTTCTATAATGCGAAAGTCATGTCAAGTCATTGTGGGTAACCCTCCTATTGGTCAAGGGTTAAAGCCCCCATAGTTGTGGGTCCCTAGGGTTATTAGACTATCCTAGATAAGTTGACCCTAGGTGAGTCATTGTAAGTCGGGGCAATAGTCCCCACCATCTAATTCAAGGTTAACCCTCCTTGTTGAGAAGAGGGAAAAGTCCCCACAAGTTGTGGGGCACTAGGGTTATTAGACTCTCCAAGAGATGTCGGCTCTAGTAAGTAATTGTTAAGTAAGGACGGCATGTTGGAGTGCACTTCAAGTGAACGAAAGAATATAAATAGAGAGTGAGCCTCTCTATTTATCACACTCACTACAACATTTACACTCACTCATTGGGGTGCATAAGTGAGAGAGGAGAATCCCTATTAGTGAGAGAGAGAGAGACAGAAGCTGTGGAGATCATCATTATGTTTTGGGATTTTCTATTTTGGTGTTGATTCTATCTCTGAGGAAGTTGTGGGGTTTTCTCCTTTATGGTTTCCCCGAGGAAAATTCTTTGTGTCTATTGTCTCTTGTGTTTTATTGCTGTGCATGTTATTCTCTCAGTTAAAGATCCTAAGATCATAATGGTAGCTTATATGATAAAAATATAACAAGAAATAGGTGTGATTCTAACACAACCAGGGAAAGACAAAATGGATTATCCGATTATTTACAGCAACAGAAAACTAAACAAAGCAGAATGAAACTATTCGACAATAGAGAGGGAAGCATTAGGTATGGTATTTGCACTATAAAAGTATCGAAATTACCTACGAGCTAACCCTTTTATCTTCTATACCGACCACCAAGCATTGAAATACCTCGTAAACAAACCTTTGCACCATGGGAGGATTTGTCGATGGTTATTATTATTCCAAGAGTTTGAATTCAAATTAGTAGTTCAACCAGGTCGAATAAACGTCGAACAGTACCACCTGTCAAGAATCGACAGGTGTCAAAGATGATCTACCTGATGCAAATCTATTTCAAATAAAAGTGGTCCCTACAGAGTTGGAAGAAATAGCTCAATTCTTGGAAAATGGTCAAGCACTAGATGGCATGAGCATGAAAAAGAAACAAATTTTAGCCATGAAAGCTGCACCATACAGCCTCATAAACAAATTTTTATATAAAATGGGTTTGTACGACAACCTCCGGTGATGTGTGTTGGAACAAAAAAGAGAAAAAATTATGCATGAAGCACACTATGGACTGACGGGAGGACATTTTCAAGCAGACACAAATACCAAGAAAATCCAATAGTCGGGACTATGGTGGTCGACACTGTACAAGGACTGCAAAGAGTTTGTCAACCAATGCGACTGATGCAACGACTACGTCAACCTCTACCTAATACTAAAATTCCTTTGATATCAGTAAAACCAAGTGTTGCATCTGAAATTTGGGCCATCGACTTCATAGGACCATTCCCAGTGCCAGCAAAAAGGTCAGGTGCAAGGTACATTATAACCACTATGGAATATGTAACCAAATTGGTAGAGGTAGAACCTGTCAAAACCTGTTCCAGTGAGATAGCTGCTAAATTCATATATGAGAATATAATTACAAGATTCAACTTCCCACTAACCCTAATCAGCAACCAAGGATCACATTTTTTCAATAAAACTATTAAATCCTTAACAGAACAATTCAAAATTGACCACCAACGAAGTACAGCCTATCACCCTCAGTCGAATGGAGTAATTAAGGCATTTAACAAAACACTTACAAGGGGTCTAACAAAAATTTGCAACACTGACAAATATGACTTTGATGAGAAAATCCCTACATTTCTATGGGCTTACAGGACATCATACAAATGTTCGATTGACCAAACACCGTTTTGACTAGTCTAGGGCCAAGAAGCAGTCATTCCCCTACATTTCCAACAACAAACATCAGTGATAGATGACATATTACACATCAATGTCGAGGAAGCAAGAAGTGATCGATTAATGCAACTACCCAATCTAGAAGAGCATCGACTAATGGCAATACAACATCAAAAAATTCATAAAGAACAGCAGAAGGCTTGGCATGATCAAAACATTAAAAACAAAAATTTGTCGTTAGAGACCTTGCTCTGCTATATAATAGTCGAATGAAAGGAAAACCTAAAAATATATATACATAATGGATGGGACCTTACATTATCTAAGAAATTAATGGCAACAGATTAGTCTGAGTAAGGACGTTACAAGGCATAGTATTTTGGAAACTTGTTAATGGTGCCCGAATAAACGGTACCAAAACTAAACAACTATCTTAAAAAGAAAAAAAAGAAAAATATATGTAATACAAAACAAAAATAACTACAATAACTAGTCAGAAAAACCTATAAAATAATCTAAAAATATCAAAAACGACAAAAAGAGCCAACACTCATAAGCCAAAATGGCAGGAATTTTTGAAAGACATAGTAGATCACAGTTCGACAACCAACATCCCTATCATCGACATGCCATCATCGACCACCCTCATGATCAACATCGACCGACGGCTTCAAAGGTCAAATCACGCCTTCACGAATACGGTCAGAAGGAGCGCCAAAACTAGAATGCATTAAACACACCCTCAATAGACCATTATGGACCGTCATTTCCACCATTAATACCTTCATTGAAAAAATCACCATTCGCTCCACCTATAAATACTACATCAGAGAAATATTTCTTACCACGTTTCAAAGAAATAGAGCAACCAATTGCTCAAAAATTTGAAAGCAGAAACCCTGTGAAGAAATCCAACCAAGATACCAAAAAAATGGCTCCAAAGCAAACCAGAACCACAGCTACCAAAACAAAAGAGCTAGAATCTGCCAAAACCCCACTCTTGAGGAGATTAAGAAATATTAAAAGCACAAAGGTACAGGAAACTTCATGGGAAAATATCTGGGCGTAAATCAAAGAATGGGCCTATGTAGATAAGAAAATGACACAGGAAGACAAGAAAATAAGCTACAGTACCATTATGAGTTACATGAATATACCTTTCATGGTGAGTTTCGGCGGGACAAAATAAACTACTGTACAATTTATTATCAATCGGTACCACAATGGAAAATCCTACTTCGACAAACCAATAGAAATTTTCGGCGAGGTCATATAAAAGCTTATAAGACTTTCAAAAGAGGGCAATCCTGTTCCTATTGCCATAAAAGACAGATTAGTAGAATGACTAATAGGGACTCCATCAGGAAAGAACTCAAAAAGGCTGATGATCAATCAAATACAATCCCATACTCCACAAATAGTTTCCAAAATTATAGCGATAGGACACACCCCTACAAGCCGAGTGACTAATCGGAAGCTATAAATGTTGGAAGCAATTGACACAATAGCAACCTCAGGGAAAGTTTACCGCTAGGCTCAATATGTGGCTGACATGCTCAAAAACATATGTGAAAAATGCCAGGAATCGGTTGGAATTATCAGGTTCCCATCAATGATAATTTGGATAGCCATGTACCACTTATGTCCAGTCAGAGATAAGCAGTTCCTCAAACCATGCAAATATCACATGTGGCATTTTGAACCATTTTCACATAATGGAACTCTAAAATAACTAGCAAATGGCAAAGTATTTTTGGAAAATTGGTTTTAGAATCTAAAAGTCCAGACAACCAGATGGAGGGTGCCTCAGAACATCTAAAGAAGTCTACCAAAAATAGTGCACATTCAATTAAATCTTGACCACACTATAGTCTGGTACATGCAGGGTGAGAAAGAAAAAGAAAAACCTCTCGACTATTACCCTTCAGTCAATGAGATTTTCCAAGAGCTAGCTCAACAATCTAATACCAAGCTGTCGATACCAGCAAGGGACAAAGAAACAAATTAGCCTATTGAGGAACGCTTGACCAACTAGGAAAAAGAGGAGGATTATGAACTCTGTCTATATATCAGTACCTTCATGTTGGACAGACCAACAGAGGATACTAGAAAGCTCCAAATAATTATTGTTCCACAACCATAACTCCAACAAGAAATTATACTGGCACAACAGCAGGGGGAGGAAGAGACAGAGAAACCAGAATACATGCTGACAAAGGAAAATATCCAGCAGTTGGACACAATAATTGAAAAATCTAGGAAAAACATGGATAGTCCATCCGAAGGAAAAGGGAAACACCAGCTGATCCTACAAGAAAATTCAAATGATGAGGACAAACGCAATGCTCAAGTGATCGAAATTTTGATAGAGGCCACCAAAAACAAAATCCCAGTCGAGCAGCAGTTCAAACGATTTTTCGAGGAGGAGAAAAGAANAAGAAAATCCAAAGCCATAAATGTAAAAACTACAAACCATTCAGTCAATGAAAATATTGTTGATTTAGTTTCCATTCCCCCCCCCCCCACCCCCATCCCCAACCGAGATCACACAAGAAGATATCCCACAGCTACCCACCATCAGTCGTGTAGACATCCATAAAAATGCTATGATGGAGACATTAAATAAATGACTTGACCACGATGGCGAAATCCTAGAATTTATTGAAAAACTCCTCGAAATACTCACTTCTACTCAAAAAATTGCCACCACCTACACGTTAACTGAGTCTAGCTTAGCACACCAGACCCTCTCATAGAAAAACGACCAAATACCTCAGAAATTGAGAACTATTGAAATTATCAGATCAACATTCTTAAGGAACCCCGACAAGACCTCTCAACTGGTCGCAAGTCACAGTTCATCATTTACACCATCTACTATAGGTCATCCACCACCTGTCATTGAACTAAATGAAGAAGATCTAAATAATGATGATCGAGATGGCGTATTAGCACTTAACCAGGAGATTGAAAACATATTCTATGTCAACTCTGACAACCAAGCCGAATCACTACTAGAAGTCCAATATCCCCCGTCAACTAAAAATATCCCAACCACACTACTTACACCAGACCACTCACCATCTCCATCACCACCTCCGAATTCAGAACCTTTTCCAAATCCTGAACCACCCGTTTCAACCCCTCTAGATACAAACCGAGCTGCAAGCCCTATCCAGGAGGCACACCTAGAAAACCCTCAATATGTAGCTCAGTCATCTGAAGTACAACAGCTAGGGAATCAACTGAATATAGAAGAGTAGGAAGAACAACAAACCGAGCATGTAGAACAATAGATAGAGTAGGCATCCCAACAAACATAACAACAACAAGCAGTAGTAGTACATGCAGGGACAGGAATAGACCAACATACACATGAGAGAAAGAGAAAAGATAAAAAGAAAAAAGAATATCACCAAAAACAACAAAGACTGATAGTGATCCACCTTAATCAAATTGGATCGACCACTGTAGTCGACACAAATAAATTGAGAGATGGAGAGTTGGGACAACTCTTAAGAACTATGGCCACAGAAGCAACAACAAGAAGTGAGACCAGACAAGAGCAACTTGACAATACTAAGAAAGAACATGTCAAATTTTGTACAAAATGCAGTAATTTGACACAAATAGTGATACAAGGAATAATAGAGACCGAAGCCGACAAACCATTGGAAAAAGCATAACAATTGTTTGAAAGTGTTGTGTCGAACCTGCAGATGCAGTTGTAGATAAAGAAAGACGAGAAAAAGGAAGAAATTTATATGCTACTGAGACATTAGTACACAACATTTTCTAAAGCACACAAGGTACTACAGGACCAATTAGAAGAGTCTTTTACTACAGAAGAAGTCCTACAAATCTGGTATACCCACTATGGACAAGAGTTCCAGCAGGTTCGACAAACCAGTGAGCACATCCAGAATTTAGAAAAGCAACAAGGTCTGGACGTCAGCATGAGAATAAAATAATAGGACCAGTTCAGATTAGAGACAACAAGGTTAGAAAATCTAGAAAATCAAGAACACCAGTGGATGACCCAAGCACTTTGAACCATCAACACACTCGATAAGATCTGCCCGCAGATGAGAATATTTCTAGATACAGCAAATGAAAAAGCTCAGTCATTAGGACCAGATCTGGAAAAAATTACAGATTGTTCAATTCAAGAGAACATGTTGACTTTGTCAAGCCTCACCACCTTGACCATTGATATCCAAAATTCTCTACGCAGTTGGGTAGATTTTCAACACCAACTGGCCATCAAAGCAGAAGCTATTGTAGAAGTATGTGTGCAAAAACGACCGTCCATTTATCTACATAGCCCATGAAGACAAATAAAATGCAGTAAACTATTTCAGACAAAATAAATTTTGAATAACACCCCTGTTTCTTTGGGGCAATGAAATATTTTGTTCCTGGGGGAGATGTTGGAGGAGCTAGTCGCTGAGCCGACTAGTCGAGTTAACCGACTAATCGGAGATTAGGCTGGCCTCCAAAGGTCATGTCGGTTGACCAAAATGACAAGTAGTTATTCATAATTGTTTTGTAAATCATATATAATAGGTTGTTGAGCCAGTTAAAGAGCTTGGTTCAGTTTGGATATATGTATGGACCCTCATTTGATAGTATAATATGTTATTCCCTTACCTATTATTGTCTCTTGTCTCTATATGTGTATATGATTCTTTATGTGTATTATTCGTAACCTTCTGTGATTTGTGAGATTACAACAACTGTCAATTTTTCAAAGATTATTCAAAAACGTACAAGTCTGCAATACCCTAGTATGCTTAAAAAGAACTTAACATAACAGATCTATGGCCATATGGCCTTTACAAGTAATATTTTTAACCAAACAAGTCACGGCCATGAGACTTCTTGCTTTGTTTAATTTTCTCCTTCTACCATCGCTAACAGAACCCTACACCTCACTGAAGGAAGAAACCCCAGGTGGTAAGGTCGAGGCTTACCAAGTCTTTATGTGTAGTGGAAATCAGCTCGAGAACTCATAGCTTTTCAAGCAAACTTCTTCATTTCAGCATCAAGTTGACGACCCTCAGCCATAGCCACACCTGCACAAACCAAAAGCAAAAGCGTTGGGATTTTTCTTCCAACCCTTTTTACTATAAAAAGAATAGAATCTATAGAAGGAAAATAACTTTAACATTTAGTATTTTTATGGCGATAGTTGCAGTATGGATTCCTTTTAAAAAACCACTCAACCCTGGCAAAGGAAACGGTAGTATCAAACCACCGTTTTAGAGAATCTCTTAGTCTAAAAACACGACGTGAAGTAAGAAAGAAGAACTGTAAACACCTCAACAGAAGCCTAGAAACCACTAATAACATAATACAGAAGACAACCGGCGAGAACTTTCTCCTAGTAACCACTCTCTGAAGGATAAGAGTACAACTCAACTGATTTATGGTATTTACCACTCTTAATAGTTCAACATCGACCATAGAGGCCCAAGAGACCATGAGCCTTACGGCTCTGCACCTCAAACCAGAGAAAAATATAGAAGACAACATACTTTTAGGTTTTAGTCAGTTTTATATCTCGGGTTTCCACTTTAGAACCCTATCCACTGAGCCCATCACACATGTATTCCATTTCTTCAATCTTTGTTTGGGTTTTCCCTATAGTCCCGATTAAATGGTTTAATCCTGCATTAATAAACAATGTTAATATATTTACATAATAAAACTTATAAACATTGTTAATATGTATGCATAGAAAACTTTTAATAAGTTTTAATAATAAAAAATTGGGATCACAAATTTAGTCCTAAAAGTGTTTATATCTCGATATGCATAGGATCCATATATAATGTGTGGAACCTATAGATATAGTTAGGATTAAGAAAAATATCTTGTAGTTATTTTTCTTTGTTTTTATTCAAATCAAACATGCCATTATATAAAACAAAGCAATAATTTTCTTTACAAGTCTAGTTTTAGATATATAGAAGTACATATCTTTAACTGTTAAGCATGACGAGATTAGATTTCAGAACCATAACCAACATACTAATTTTATAGTAATGGATTTATGAAAAGATTAGGTTTTGCAATACCTGCAATAATCAAAGCCTTGATTTTAACAAGTATTCTAGCATTTTTTTTACTTTTGCAGTTGGGATAATTTATCTCGAACCTGAAACTGGAAACAAAATAGTTTACCTGTAAATAGACCTGTAACAAGAAACATCATTACACTACATTAGCTGCAATGAGTTAAGTAAGCCTCAGGCATAACCAGAAGTTCCTTCAGTAAACAATAAACAAACTTTAGCACCTTGCACTCACTAGTAACTAAACAGTTGTTTTCAACACTTTACTTCTTCAGATCTTTTACATTATAGATCGATCTTTCATTACTTTATTTTGAAGGAAGTTAGTAAAGAATGTAATTATATAAATTAATAAATGAATTTTGTTATAGTATATAGATTATATCTTTTAGAATGTTAACTATTAGTAGTTGAGTTACTCTCTTAAGCAATGATTTTAAACATTAATTGTCGCAAGAAAAACTTTAAATTTTTATGAAATTTTGGGATTTTTCCACTATTCTTGGATTCGTCGGTGGATTCAATATTTCAAAAGAAAATACAATAGAGGGTATGATGAGCACATTGGCTAAGCTATATGAATAACCCTCCGCTTCCAATAAGTAATTTCTAATAAACGGTTTATTTAATATGAAGATGTCAGAAGGTGGATATGTTGTTGATCATTTAAATGAATTTAATATAGTTTCTAATCAGCTAAGTTCTATATGAGTGAACTTTGATGATGAGTTTAGGGATCTTATAATCTTGTGCCCATTACCAAAAACATGGAATGGATTGGTCATGGTTGTAAGTAACTCTGTCTCTAGTTCAAATACTCTTAAATTTGATGATGTAGTGTTATTCTTAGCAAGGAAATGCAAAGAAAAATCACAAGTGAGACATCAGGTAATGTGTTGACCATGGAGAGAAAGGGAAGAAAAAGTGAGAGAGGAAAGAGACCAAGTAATCACAGAAAGTATAGAAAGGGAAGATCCAAGTGAATACTAGGAAAGATAAAGTGTTTGTGCTACGGTAAGAGAGGACATCTGAAAAAAAAGACTATAGAGCTATAAAGAAGAAAGGAGACGGGAGGCATGAGACTACTTAGGAAGCTAATGTAGCAGGTGATGTGTTACAAGATGCTTTTATTTTTTATATTAGAAAATACTAGTGATTATTGGTTAGTATATTTAGGGGCTTCATGTCATGCTACATCCCATAGGAAATTCTTTCATGATTATGTTCCAGGTGATTTTGGACATGTTTTATTAGGGGATGACGAACCATGTAAAATCATTGGAATGGGTAAGGTACGAATTAAGTTAAATAATGGAAATGAATGGATGCTAAAGGATGTAAGCCATATTATTTATTTGAAAATAAATCTGATCTTAACATGGAAGTTGGTAGATAGCAGTTGTTTGTCGACATTTGGAAAACGTGGTGGAAGATCACTACAGGAGAACTGGTTATAGAAAAAGGAGATAGGATAGGTATGTTGTAGTTTTTTCCTCATTATACTAATTATTATATCTTTGTATCTTCCACATAAACATGTGAAACATCGTGGCATCATAGGCTTGGACACATGAGTGAGAAGGGGATGTAGATTCTCTACTCAAGGAAATTGCTTCCAGATCTGAAGCAGGTAAGTTTGGAATTCTGTGAGAAATTTGATTATGGAAAATAAAAGAGAGTCATATTTCTCAACATTGGGAAACAAAAGAAGAGTGAAAAATTAGAGCTTGTGCATACAGATGTCTGTGGACCGACTCATGTACAATATCTTGGTGGCTCTCGTTATTTTGTTACTTTTGTTGATGATGCAACTGTTGTGTCACCCAAATGTTGTATTTTCATCCTATTTTCTTTCACTATTCCTCATAGTCATCCCTATTCATCACTCCATTCGCCATTCCT
>LPNX011195388.1:48851-59704 GCA_001517045.1 Pseudotsuga menziesii | reverse complement strand
GCATTATGATTTACAATTAAGGGGAAGGGGAAGCACTAACAATACCTTATGGGATATTTGATGAATTTGGTATATATATGGAAAGTCAAAAGTCATGGTCGGGCCTTGTTCTACTCATTTTTGGGTGCAGTGGTTTTGTATTTAATCTACATATGTAAGTTTAGAAATTATATATCTCAATTGTTCCTAGTCATTATATCTCAGGATCGAATTCCATGCCCTTTATGGAATGCAGGAATATTGTAAATGCAGTAAAAGAACTAAATCATGCTTATCAGGCACCCACATGCTTAAGGTATGTAGGTACAAAATATGCACAGAAAAGAGGTAGGATTGAACTCCACCCCATTCAAGAGGCAAAAAAACTCCCAACAATGTGAAATGGCAACTTGATTCCTTGGATTTCATTATTGTGAATAACTTCTCAAACTGCATTGTCTGAAAAAAAAAATGAGACTAATCAATTCAACATTTTCATGGCACAATTTTCTGCAGATTGATCGTACTCAAAATTACGCTTTGAAGCAGGACTAAGCTCTTTAAAATGAAAACATCCATGATCTTCGATAGAAGCCACAGAAACCAGCATTGCCTAAAGAAGAAACAGATCACCAGGGACACCAACTACTATTAGCACTAACTTTAAGTGAATGGAAGTGATTAGCCGATTTAAGGATAACTTTGAGTGAATGGAAGTGATTAGCAGATTTAAGGATAGTGGGAACAAGAAAAATAGAAGGAAAAGTGAAGAAATCTATGCTACTCTTATAATCAGTACCATGTGCCCTGGAAAATAATTGCTAATGAGCTCCATGGCTATTGAATACTATAAATTACACCCAGAATAAAACCAACAGAGTGCCAAAGAATAATATCCAATGAGGAAAATCTCATCAAGCTGTGGTCTAGCAACAAGGTTAAGTGCTCACAGCAAAGATGGCTCAGGCTCAAAACCCAAAAGTCTTGCTCCCAGTACAGTTGATCAAAGTGTTTCAAGATGAGAGTTAGATCAAGGTGGCTACACTACTTCCAAAGTGTTAAACTAAGATGTTTTCAGTGCTAATGAGTCTTCTATGTGAATGAGACTACATGAATGAGACAAGTGCAATTCTTTGGTGACTTTGACAAAATTATTGATCAAAGTGTTTCAAGATGAGAGTCAGGTCAAGGTGGCAACACTAACCTATGTATTACTTACATAAACTATTTATAAAGTACAACTTGTCTAAGATAGATAAATAACATGAAGCATTAACATGTACAGGAACATTGTATGAGCTATTTAAGATTCATTTATCCAATCCAAATCAATGGTGTGAATCTTAACTAGCTCATACAAAGTTCCTGTAAGCTACTCTTAATCATTAGGCCCACTCAGGTTATACAACTGTGCAGAAGAAGCATCAAATTTGAAAAACAAATAATGGCAATACAAAACCTGACAATAGAGATGACTCTAAAGCTTTGGCCAAAGCCAAAAGCATTTCTACACAAGCAGTTCATAGAAATTGAAGGAAATAGCCAATAGATATACAAAATGAGCATAGGAGGTCTAGATGTGTTGAAAGGAGAAATAGAAATTATATACATAGAACGCTGACAATCAGAAGAATTAATAACAAGCAGCAATAGGGATGCAATAAGTAAACATGGGAAAATGAAAACTGCCACAGGCCCTACATTTGCAACAAACTAGATATGTCATTGGGGTTTCTGCTATTGAAAATTTGTATCCAAACAAATGCAACAAAGTCAAGGCCATAGGATCTGAGGATTGGATTACAACTATTTCATGCTAAAGATAGCTTCATAAATTACAAGAATACAGGGGTAACCGGATGCTTTAGCTCACCAAAGATTCCCCCCAGATGCTGACAAATCAGATTAGAAATTGAGGACAAATATTATCATAAAATGGGGTGCATCCTCCTCCTCACCATCCTTCTTTACTCCTCTAAAATCAACACCTCTTCTCTTGTCATGAAGCTGGACATGATGATAAAAAACATTGAGAACTCTTTGAAACAAACCATTAGAGCAAGTTATGATTTACATGTAGAATCATTGATCTAGTATAGTAAGGGATAACAAGACCTATAATACTTGCATAGAATTGGCAATAAATGCCAGACGATACGAGAGATCTCGTACACCAAGAGATTTAAGCCCACGCACTCCTTCATAACCACTTGCTGCACTTCGATTTTGAGGACCTTCTCTATGAGATTCTACTCTGTCACCAGGTGAGGATAAGGCTGATATCTCTGGTATGACGACAACCGTGCTTATGAATATCGCCCTGAAATAGAAAATACCATGAACTCAATAGCTGCAGACAGAAGAGAGGACTCAACATAGTTAGAATAGGGATGGAGTTAAAATGAAGTAAACAATTTCAAACAGCTCATAACTGTATGCATTTGTATTAACTATTAAGAGACCGTATTTTTTCTTGGTGTGACCAATATCATCCACTCTCAAAATTAGTACCCTTTAAGCTAATAAGTATGTGTTTTTAATATCAAGAAAAGACAGAACATGTGACAGATCTGTATAAAAAAAAAAGAGCCAAAGAATGGATGAACAGCGCGGAACCTGGCATAATCCCAGTCCCTGGGATAAGCACTACCTCCACAGATAATAAGCTTAGGCTTGAAATTGAATGCTTTCTCCTCCAGCTTGTCATAATCAATGAACCCAGTCTCCTGGCTGAACCTGTAAGGAAAACTCTCGAAGTAAATCGATGTAGCAGACCTGTGCCATCCATTTTCACCTGAAGCAGACCCAAATCTTGTGCTGCTCCATAACACACTTGCTTACTCCATCTTCTTACTTCTAGGTACCACTAGAATCTTCTGGGTACCTTGTATCTATTCACCTATTTGTCCGGTCGAGCAACCAATACAATTATACTCTGAATCAATTAACTCTAAAAACACCTCACTTCGATGCACTTCGATCTGCCAACCTTCATTGCCCAGCATGCATACTTGGATTGGATTATGGGATTTGCTCCCCGCATATTCCACTTGAATACCTGGCTACTCTACTGGGCTGGGAGACTCGGATGGGATTTTATGATGTGACCATCATAGGAGAAGAGCATCCAAGCCAGTTGGAGATGGGAATGGGAATAAGCCAATGAAATCCATGGGAAATATCTGCTGGTTGCTTCCCCCTAAGCTCTGCTGCTATGAGGGGCCGATTACGGGGATGAACATCCAGGGCCTGCAAATCAAAGACGAACTAAAACAAATTTACCCAAAGATCCATAAATAAGGGCGAAATACCAAATTTTTAACCTATCTACCATAAATTTGGGTGAATCATCTTCATTTATCCTCCAAAACTGTAAATTTTTGGCGATTTCACCTCCATTACGGAAGAAATTGGGGCAAATGTCACAATTTTCCCATCAACAGGTTGGCGAAATTAGGTTTTATGAATTTTCAGAGGTTAATCGCGTGGGCTATTTAGTTAAGGGAAATTATATATAAAATAAAATATGGGATAATTTATTAAATTTAAAAAGTTGTTTTAATATTAAAAATTTGCCCATCTTTTTTGGGGCACCCCTTAAAATTCGCCCCTAAAATCATCCCTGCACAAAGTACACAAAATCCTTTCTAGTTGTTGAATAAAATTGTAACACTACTAAAATCAACCACAACCCTAGGTTCACATTAGCACAAATTTAATTAACAAATATAGTGGCTCCTTTCCCCTGTTTCTTCTCCTTTCCTATGGATTCTCATTTACTCTAAAAAAATGAGTAATTAATCCACTCCCTCCATCCCTCCTTTTGATGGTGGCTAGTTACTCTGTGACAGAATTCCCATCAACCCTTCGCTTTATCAAGGAAATGATTTATTTTTTATTTTTAAATACGTTCCTTTGCTCTCATTTTCGCATGCAGAACACATTGTGTAACGTCCCCGACCCTTCGATCGGTGAAGAGGACGTGTTGAAGGCTAGGCTTTCAACATCATTCAAGCATACACTAAGTTCATACACAGCCATCAAAGACAAGTACTTTGGGAAGGGACGTCCAATCCACTGTTGTATTATCTTTGGTAATTATTTATACATTATGAGATAGGTTGGAGCGGTTGTACCCGCTCCAACTACTTATTTGTTAATATCTATTTATCTTTTAAACTATATAATTACATGATGACATTTAGGAGGTAAGTGGCCCCCTCTACATCTCCCCCACAAACAAAATGTTTCTTCGTCCCGAAGAGAACAAAGAAATATGCATCAACATCCTGGGTCTCTGCTACTGGGGAGTAGTCCTCACTGTGCATCAACCATGCATACCGGTATGCATAGGTAACTTAGCCACAACAGCCGCCAGCTCGATAGGAAAACACACGTGTACAAGGCTCTACTATGACTAGTTACTCTTCAACCTCCGTCTTCAATATGACAGTAGTCCATCGAAGTCTCATCCTCTCACAACGGCGGGAAACCATATTCTTCCGCAACTAGGTCTTTTGGTTTAAAGCCTCACCCTGGCTCATCTGACCGGCATCTCCATTGGTTCAGGCATGCAGGGCGTTTTGGCTCTTCGACTTTCTATGTCATTTCTCTGTCTTCTGGCTTTCCGAGGTCACAACCTAGGAACAGTTTCAGCATTTTGATAATGAGGGGTACATTGTCATCATGTCTCATTGAAGCACTTTGCTGTGTAGGTGAATGATATTTGCTTGAATGCCATCGTCGTCATATTCTTCTATCGTGAGAGTATGAATTTCCTGCAAAATTGTATGTTTCCTACTCATGTGCATGATCTTGGTCATGATTGACTACTTTAGAATGACTCGGACTTATCTTATAATAGTCAACTAGATATTGGTTTCATTTCATAAGTGAGGAGATCGCCTGCCTTTAAGAAAGACCCACGTTTATCTCCTCGACTCGATCCACACAAAACATTTAAACTCAGTGCACAATGTTTGGGAAGAAACCAACTTAATTTACATTTACTGGAGGGGATCTCCTACCTCTATTGAGACTCACGTTTAACCCCCTCTTGAATTCAAAATATTTAAAGATGAGTCACATCACTCTAATGACTATACAAGACAAGTAGTTGAATTCGACTAGAATGAGCATATCGACCAACTGAAGACACTGACCAACTTTTCATTTTACACAACCGACATGTTTGTTAATGACTCAACCGACATGTTTCAACCGACATGCTCCAACCGACATGACTCAATCGATAGAGTGCTTTCTTTTTACAATGTTAAGATTTCGAGTAGACTTTACAAGTGACATATCGATCCAACTGAGTGCCAATATCAACTGACTTTGATCTTGACTGTATCGACCACTTGAAATACTGACCAAAGTGAGATTGGACCCACAAAAGAATCGACCATATTTTTACAACTTAATCAATGCTCAGCCAACAAGGAGGCAATGTATTCAACACAAAATAAACAACTCAATACTGTTACCTCTCATCAAGTTACACGTTTGTTCACACATGATGCATCAAAATTTTTGATCCGAAGTCGGGACAAGGTCGACGAAATGGTGGTTGACGAAGTGGGGAACAAGATCAGTCGGGTCGATGGCCAAGTGTGCTAGTCGGTGGCTTGGTCGAATCGCTCATACTTGTCGAAAAGCAAGTCGAGGGTACATAACCATATTTGATATCCAGTCAAATGATCTGTGGTCGGCTAGTGCAAGTCTTTGAGCCTACTCCGGTTGATGGTGACTGATCAACAATAATAAAAAGATTTGTCGCGACGATGAGTCTTTGTCGAAAAGGATGGTCGAGTCGATGGCCAAGCATTCTAGTAGGTGGTTGGTCGACGGTTTCATATGACAAACAGTCGAAGGTATCCATCATTCGGCAGTCTCTTGCTGCTCCAGTGTCACATAGTCAATGAGTTGTTCAAATAGAACGATTGTATTCATGTACAGCAGCATGGGCCAATCGTATTCATGCTCAAACAGGTCGATCTTCGATAAGTAGAAGTTGGTGTCAGGTAGCAGTTAGCGCCGCTGCATTCACTCCTTTGAAAACAACTTCAGCCCATTTCCTACCAAGGCGTCACGACCTCAACATGCGATCTTGGAGGAGGAGCCCCGCTCATTGGTTTACAACCCGACCGACGCAGCATTCAAACTCCAATTTCTACACTTCGAGGGCATAATCTTTATTCGACAGCTGACTGAACCAGTTCCTCATTGGAACCTTTCAAACAGTGGCTTCTCATCGATAAATGATCCTCCAACATAATTTCAATTGAACAGTCTCTCGATCCCTTTCAACGTGAACTATGCCGAGAGACGATATGTCTTTAAATTGTGACCGACTGGCATGTCATTTTGAACAATCGACGGGTCTTTGAAAAGTTGATTGACAGACCTCAACAATAGGAAATATATTCTAATGACCGATCTTCGGCTAAGGAACATGTGGTGAAAGGAATAATCCACATTGCAGTCGAAAACCATAGTCTAGATGCTGGAGATGATAGTATGTTCTTTAGTCGAAAATCGACATACAACTCTGCTATATTCGACGTTAGTCGGTGTTAAGCCGACTGCCATAGTTGGTACTGAAGCTTTTGGTTGGCCTTCGACAGTTATAGACTTTGAATTGATTCGGATTGCTTGGGAGGAATCATGTTTGGTCGGCTGCTGTAGAATGGGGAAACTCTTCTGATCAACTCTTGCAGTTGGTATTTGCAGGATTATAAGACAGATGTTACGCTGCTGAACACAATGATAATTCAACCTTCCAGCATAGAATTTCTTTATCCATGCACAAACAAAATTTATTGCAAGCTATTCATCCTCATTATACATTGATCACGACTCATGCATTACTATACAATTTATTTCAAGCAACTAACAGTTAAATAAATAAAAGTAATAATAATAAGATCGTATCTTCCTTTTGGCAGGAGCATCAATACGCGACTAGCTTGTCTCCCATAATATTTCTTCATGAATGCACATGCAGTCTCTTTAAGCTTCTCCTTTCAGATTCACGAATGCACGAGCAGTATTTTCATCTTCACGACATCTTCTCCTTTAGGTTCGACCACCTCCATCCGATGCTGCTGTCACCCAGACCGGATAGATGTTGTAATCTCACAGATCACATAAGGTTACCAATAATACATACTAAAACATATAAATATACAGAGATAAGAGACAAGAACAGATAAGATCGAACAGAATACTTTATTACAATGAGTTCATACAAAGCACAGAACTGAACTGAGTTCTTGTGTGGCTCAACAGCCTAATATATACAAGTTACAAACAGTTACAAAATAACTACCTGCCGGTTCGGTGAACCGACACGACGGTTAGTTAGCCGACTTAATTAACTAGTTTAGTCGGCCGACCGACGTAGTCGACTGATCGACTAGTCGGTCCATTGACTTAGTCGACTGACTAAGTCGGTCTTCGTTCAAGTCGACTTATGTCGACTTGCTCCTTCTACATCTCCCCCACAAACAAAACATTTCTTTGTCCCGAAGAAACAAGGAGGTACAAAAATTGTTAATGTTGGTCAGACCCTACAAAACTGTTACTGAGGTGGACTGTGCAGACGGATAGTTGGTCTTCTCTGGACGCAAACTTCGACTATTGCTGGTGCAGTGACGGCAAGCTGGTGTTGGAAATCTGTCCATGTCTGCAAGGCTTTCTGAATGTCGATCGTTAGAGTAGTTAGACTCGACAGTACTGACATCTTTTCTGCCATGGGCATTTCTGCAATGTGCTCCATGTTGGGACCCAACATTTGGTTCTGTTCTTCTGTAGTATCAAGGATTCTTCTCATCTGCGGGCAGATATTGTCGACCTTCTCTAAGTTTGGAAGGGCTTGCTGGACCCACTGATGAGCTTCTCGTTCTAGTTTCTGCAGTTTGCTATTCTCCATGACAATCTGCTCGTCAATAGTCTGCCTCATTTCTTCCTCCGTCGACTTACGTCCTTCCAAGGCCTGAATACCTTGCCTTGTCTTCCTGGTCTGATGATAGACTTGCCCATAATGAGTAGGCCAGTCTCTCAGCACTTCCTCGGTAACAATGGATTCCTCCATATGGTCCTGTAATACTTTGTAAGCCTCCGAAAATGCAGTGTGCTGGTTCAAGATGAGTCGAGAAGTCTCTTCCTTTTGTTCTGCTTTAGTCTCTTGGAGATGTGTTTGTATGGTCGACACCATGCCTTCAAAAAGCTGGTATGCCCTTTCCAGAGGTCGATCTGTAGCGTCTTCGACCGGGCCTAGACCGACAGATTGTGTGAGTGACCTGCATTTGCTGAGAAACTCGACCTGTTCTGCCTCCTTGTCTTTGAGCGCTTTACTTTGGGTGACCGTCCGCTTCTTTGATTCTTTGGCCAAGGTTTTTAGCAGTTGGCCGACCTCTGAGTCGGTTAGCGAACTTGCATCTTTTAAGCTAATCTTCAGGCCGGATGGTCTATGATGGTCTTTCTTTTTCTTTTGAGTGTCTGTCTGTGGCTCTTGGATACCTGCAGTGGTTGAAGTGGGATCTGTAGTCGGTGGAACGGAGGCCGAGGGTTGCTTTGTTTGGTTAGGAGGTATAGAAGTCAGGGTTGTTTCTTTTTGAGGAGGGGGTATGGGGGACGGTGGTTTTTCTGTTTGAGGAGGTGGTATGGGGGACGGTGGTTTTTCTGTTTGAGGAGGTGGTATGGGGGACGGTGGTTTTTCCATTTGAGGGGGTGGTATGACTCCTTCCGGCTGTGAGGCTGATGGTGGGTTTGGCTGTGAGTCAGGGGGTGGCGAAAGTGGTGGAGATGATGGTGGCGGAGACGGAGTAGGGGACAAAAGGGTGACGGGACTGTTTGGTGGGCTTTGTTCAGAAGAGATACCTGCTTCCGACGGTGATGTGGGTGGTTCATTCTGGGCGTCGGTGACGATTGGCTCCGTGACAGAGTGACTGGCTCCAATCACGTCGCCTTCGTCGTCGATCCTAGTGAATGTCGTTGTTTCTTGGGTGTAGACTTGTTTGTGTGCTTTAAGAGGAGTTGTCGTCCGTATGGTCTGTGCCGACTGGAACAGTGTAGGCAGCGTCGCGAAGAAGGCTCTAAGCTCAGCGTCTTTGTCGGCTCTGGCTCTTAGTGCCTCTGGAATTAATCTTTGATAGTCTTCCATGGGGTCGTCCAAATTTTTCCTGTCGGTGCTTGTTCTTCGAGCACACGCGTCGGGGATGGAGGAGGGGGGGTCGACACAAGGTCGACGACGTTTTCAGGCGTCGGTTGTGTTTTAGCTTTCTTAGGCCTTGCTTCTGGGGCACCTACCTCAATATATCGTTGAAACTGGGTTTCAACCGACACTTTATTGGCACGGGCGTCTTCGACAATGTCGACAGCCGTGGCTGCGAGTTCTTCATCATCGTCGGACGAGTCAAGAATAAGTTTGCGCTTGCCCCTGCCTGTTTGTTGTTTTTGTGTCTTGAGTCTCTTCCTGGCAACCGCTATCTCCTTAGCAAGCTTCTTGATGTTGCTCTTTGATAGGGCATACTCAGGGTCGTCCTCTTCGACTTCACCTGTTAGTTCTGGGGTGGGTTTGACGATTGCAGGAGCCAGAGGAGTTGTATGTTGCACTGTTGGCTGCGGTTGTATGGTTGGTTGTTGTTCTTTTGTCGGCTGAGGGTCGACAGCCTGTGCAGTCGGAGGTTTGACAGTAATATGCACCCGACTAGTGGTCACTGTCAGGGCATCCTCTGACACGAATGTACTGATATACAAATTAAGCTCGTAGTCCTCCTCCTTCTCCTGGTCTGTCAGCGGTTCAATGGTAGAGAAGTCAACCTTTTTGGAAGCCTCCGGAATTGGTACCTTTGCTCTTGCCTGTCGGGTCAATTCTCTAAAAATTTGGTCAACTGTCGGGTAGTAGTCGAGGTCTTTTGCTTTGGGGTCTTGACCTCGCATGTACCATACTGATGTATGGTCGAGTGCTAACTGGATATGTGAGTCAGCCGGGAGGTTTCATCGGATGTTTTGGGGCACCCTCCACCTCGTCATCTGAACCTTTAACTGCTGGAACCAAGTCTCCAAGAAGACTTTCCCCTGTGCTAGCTCATGCAGGGTGCCTTTTTGTGAGAAAGGTTTGAAACGGTGCATTTCAAATCTAGTCGGCTCTCGGAAGACTGGACTGCCTTCCGGGAAGAAGTGATACATGACTAGCCAGATAATCAGGGAGGGGGATTTTTTAATACCTCCCATCTCCTGGCAGCGTTCACAGATGGTTTTGACCATGTCGGCGACATAGTCTCCCCATCGGTAGACTTTCCCATTGGTGGCGATTGTGTCGACCGCCTCCAGCATCTCTAATTTAAGGTCGCTGCTTCGACCGGCCAAGGTAAGGGTGATTGCGATTATCTTAGCCACAATCTGTGCTGTTCGGGTCGCAATCTGTCCTATCATTAACCCTTTAGAGTTTTTTCCAGTCGGTGTGCCTGTTAGTTCTTGGACGAGTCCCTCCTTAATCCCAATTGGGACAGGGTCGCCTTTGTTCAACAGACCCGTAAGCGCTGAAATAACGTCTCCGGTGATGTCGATCGGCTGGTCGAAGTAGAATCGGTCGTTGTGGTAACGACTAATAATAAATTTTACAGCTGCTTCCTTCGTCCCACCGAAGATGGCCATCAATGGTGCGTTAGGGTACTGGAGAATGGTGCTGTTGCGGACTTTCTCAGCGGCATGGGTCATTTTACTTCCTTCATATGCCCAGTCTTGGATTTCGGCCCAGAGTTTCTGAAATGGTCCCTCCTGGACTTTAGCAGCTTTGATATTCTTCAGTCTTTGGACCAAGGGTGTGTCCTCTACCTGCAACTCCTTGGCCTTTGCGGTGGCTC
>LPNX011195388.1:7852-37338 GCA_001517045.1 Pseudotsuga menziesii | reverse complement strand
TATATATATATATATATATATATATATCATGTATATTGAATGCATTGGGGTCAAAACCGGGGTGTTACATTCCCCTCCCCCTTCAATAGCACCGTCCTCAATGCTTTACAAAAATTGAACAAAATGCTACACTGGTACCGCCTCATTGTTCTGTAGAATTGAACAAAAATGGATGTGCCAATCGCATGGCATCCTCCAGCTCCCACGTAGCTTCTTCAGGTCCATAGTGCTCCCATTGCACCTTTACCTTCCCTATCGCACGGTTCCAGTGCATTGTGACCTTCCTGTCGAGGATGCGCATTGGATCGATTTGTAACTCTCCCTTGGGTTCCACCTGAATCACATCCCAATTTATCACATGGTTAGGATCATGTACATATTTCTTAAGCAAAGAAACATGAAAAACATTATGAGCTCTAGTATTAGCAATCAATGCAAGTCTATATGCAACTGGCCCTATTCTTTCAAGCACTTCAAACGGCCCACAATATCTTGGTGATAGCTTGGCGCAATTTCCAAGCTTCAAGGAACTCTTCCCTACCCTCACTCTGAGGTAAACATGATCCCCAACACTGAACTCCCTATTCACCCTATACTTATCTGCATAGCTTTTCTATCTGTCTTGTGTTGATTTCATATTCTGCTTGATCTTTACAACCTCTTGCTCCATTTCCTTGAGCAATTCTGGTCCAAGCACAACCCTGTTCGCTAGATTATCCCAATTCACTGGTTTCCTACACCTTCTTCCATACAAATCTTCATAGGGACTCATCCCCAAGGATGCCTGTTGTCCATTGTTATAAGCAAACTCTACCAAGTGTAAGTAATCTTCCCACTTGGTTGGTTTGTCCATCATGTACATGCGAAGCATATCTTCAAGCACCTGATTAACTCTCTCTATCTTCCCATTTGTCTGAGGATGGTATGCAGTGTTGAAGCTTAGCTTTGTACCCAAATATGCAAACAACCCCTTTGAAAAATTGGAAGTGAACTTGACATCTTGATCAGAAACTATTTCCTTAGGCAATCCATGCAATTTGAAAATCTCCTTCATGAAGATCTTTGCAATGTCATCAATCTTATGCGTAGACTTCACTGGTATAAAATGTGCTTCCTTAGTCAACTTGTCCACCACAACCATGATGGAATCATGTTGTCTCCAATTCATCGGCAATCCTGTAATAAAATCCATGGAAATAACTTCCCATTTCCATTCTGGAACTGGCAAAGGATGCAACAAACCTGCTCGGTGTTGGTGCTCAACTTTTACCTGCTGACATTTCATGCACCTTGAAATGTATTCAACCATATCCTTTTTCAATCCTGGCCAAAAGTATCGCTTTCTAGCTGTAGCAATTGTCTTCTGGTATCCTAGGTGACCAGAATACGGAGTTTGATGGATTTCATCCATAACAACTCTCCTCAAATCTGCTACATTTGGAATATAAATTCTACCCTTGTAAGTAAGAAGTCCATCTTCTTCCAATTTATATCCCTCATACCTCTTCTCAATATTTTACTGCTGTAATTTGTCTTTTAATAGCTCATACAATTCATCTCCAATAATACAATTAACAATCTACTACCTCAAATCTGATTGGAAAGTACTAAGGGATGCCACATGCATGTCATGCACCTTCCTGTTGACTGCATCAGCTACCTTATTATCTTTTCCATTTATGTGCTTGATTTCAAAATCAAACTCACATAAAAACTCCAACCATCTCGCTTGCCTAGCATCCAGAGTAGGATGATCAAATAGATACTTCAGACCACAATGGTATGTTCTGAGCTCAAATCTTCTACCCATCAAGTAATGCCTCCACATCTTGAGAGCATGTACTATGGCTACAAGCTCTAGATCATGAGTGGCATAGTTCTTCTCATGCTCCTTCAGCTTTTTGGACTCATAACCTATCACGTGGTTGTCTTGCATAAGAACTCCTCCAAGCCCTTGTCCACATGCATCGGTACATACCACAAAATATTTCTCTGGATCTACAACTTTCAATACTGGTGCACTGGTGAGAAGATTCTTCAACCGCTAGAAGCTTTCTTCACACCTTGATGTCCATTCAAACTTTATCCCCTTCTTTTGCAAAGAATTGATGGCATGTGCAACCCTGGAGAATCCTTCAATGAATCTCCTATAGTATACTGCAAGTCCCATAAAAGATCTTACATCTGTCACATTTCTTGGATTAGGCCAATTCATAATGGCCTCAATATTTTCAGGGTCCACATATATACCCTCCTCAGAGATAATGTGACCCAAATACTGAATTCTATCTCTATAGAAGTTACACTTGCTCAGCTTTTCATATAGCTGATGCTCCATGAGAAATTGCAATGTCAAACTCAAATGCTCTTCATGTTCTTCCTCATTCTTATAATAAACAAGAATGTCATCAAGGAAAAGAAGAACAAACTTGTCCAAATACCTACTAAAGAAATTGTTCATAAGGCACATAAATGTAGTTGGTACATTTGTGAGACCAAATGATACCACTACAAACTCATAATGTCCATACCTTGTTTTGAAGGCTATCTTATGAATGTACTCATCCTTGATTCTCACCTGATGGTAACCAGATCTCAAGTCAATCTTGGAAAATACCTTTGCTCCTCTCATTTGGTCAAAGAGGTCATCAATCCTAAGCAAAGGATATTTGTTCTTCACAGTAACCTTGTTCAACTGTCTGTAATCAATACACAACCTGAGTGTACCATCTTTCTTCTTTACAAACAGAAATGGTTCTCCCCAAGGAGATACACTTGGCCTGATATACTTATTCTCCAGCAACTCTTGCAGCTGCATCTTCAGTTCTGGCATCTCTAGTGTACTCATCCCGCAGGGTGTCTTGGACACTGGTGCTTCTCCTGGCACAATTTCTATTGTGAAATCGATGTCCCTCTTTGGAGGAAGCCTTGGAATCTCATCAGGAAACACATCCTTGAATTATTGTAACACCTGGTAGTCCTCCAACCTAGGAGTTTCGTCTTATATTTCCTCCACAATGTGAGCTGCATACAACTGGCAACCCTTCCTACAGAAATTCTTCAATTGCATTGTTGAAACCTGCCGTACTAAAATCACCTTTGGAATACATTTCACAACTACCGGGTTCGCTTCTTCATCCATGCATTCAAAAGTCTTATTGTAAGAGTAAAGCTTTATCTATGAGCTTCTAACCAATCCATTCCAATGAGAACATCATAGGAACCAAGCGGTAGAACATTCAGTTCTACACAAGTGATCAATCCATTCATAACCAATGGACATTTCTCCACCACTTCACTGACCTTTCTCTTAGTTCCAGTGGCTAGATGAACTAACCAAGATTTCCTATGCTTTACTTTCTTAAAACCACAAATCTCCACTACTCCAGGAGTAATGTAACTGTGAGTAGAACCAGGGTCAATCAAAATAGAAATAGATTGCTCAACAATATTATCTACAACTTCAACCACGGTTGACTGGTGATTTGCTTGGCAGTCCTCCAGTGCTGCATAAATCCTAGGGACTCCCCTTGCTACTTGACCCACTATTTCTGCTTCTTGAATGTTGTAAGCTAGTCTTGCTCTCTCATTCTCAAGTGGACAATATCTGCACAGGTGGGGTCCTTCACATTTCCAAGATTTGAGTGGTCTTTTATTCTGTTATGGATCTTTAGGATTTTCTCCTGTCACTCCAACTAGATTACTTGCAGCTTGGGATGGCTACCTCTGTTGATTCCTGAATCTAGAAGGTTTGAAACCTTTCTTTCTTTGGTCAAACTTCTCATTCTTCTTGTCCTTCCATGCCTTATGGTAATTAGGTTTACCTTTGCTTTGCTCATAGCAATACTTAGCCTTCCTTATTGCTTCTTCAAGAGTTTTAGGTTCGTAAAACTCAATCCTGTCTTTGTAAGACTGAGGTAATCCACTCAGAAACCACTGGACCTTCAATTTTTCATCTCTGATGTACTGGACATACCTCAACAATTCCAAGAACTTATTCACATACTCTTCCATGGTCTGCTGACCTAATCTCAGCTCATGGAACTCCTTAATCTTGTCATCATAATACATGTCAGAGAGGTATTTCTGCTTGAAATATTTCTTGAACTGTTTCCACTTCAGTCTCCTTTCACGGATCCTATTTACTTGCTTGAAGCGTTCCCACCAAATGGATGCCCTTCCATTTAGATTGAATATGGCAACTCTTGCCTTCATGTTTCCCGAATAATCCTACACTTGAAAGTACTTCTTTATCCCAAGAAGCCAAGCTTCTGCCTCTTGTCCAATATTTACCTCACCATCAAATGTAGGAGGTTTATCCTTCTTAAATTCATCCCGAGAGCGATCCCTATGGTGTCTCCTTATTTTTCCTTTACAAGAAGAAGATATTGAATCCCCACTAGATTCTTCTGAGTCAGATGATCTACTAGAAGTCCTTCTTCTCCTAGTAATGCTCTTATCGCATTCTGGTTTTTCTATACCTCGTCCAGAGTCTATCTTTCTTTGCAAGTCTGTCAAGCTCTGTAACATGGCAGCATTCAACTGATGCTGCTCTTCCTGGGCTTTAATCAAGCTTCTCATGGTGGCTGCAACATCTGACATTGTCTCTTGGAATCTCCTTCCATTAGAATCTATGTCATCATTTCTGTTATAGAAATTTTCTCCCATGGCATCTCGCGCATGCTCGTAAGAATCCCTAGCATCATATCCATCATGGGTTCTCATAACTGAACCACCACTTACTTACCAAACTGCACCACCTGGGATACTACCCTTGAAGGTGTCTGTGATTCTGCAAACATGTTAGTAACAAAACTATTAGATGCATAACATTGATATAATTCAAAATTACTTACCTTTACCTGGAAGAAATCATAAAATAACAATTTTTCCTGAACAAAATATTTTCTCCCTTTTTAGCCCTATAATCCACTGACAATCTGCTTAAAAATACATTGAAAAACAGCTGAAAATGCACTGAGAAGTCCCACTTGAAAAACTCATTTTTTTCCTTTTTTCCCAATCGAACCTCTTCCCAACTAAAATTTTGACACTTCGGCGACCCAATCAACAAATTTCCTCTAGCGCTCATCGGCGGCCCTAACAACTAACATTTTCTTGTTTATTGGATCCCTTGTCGTCTAAGCTACCGGACTACCATCGGCGATGCCAAGGACTGTTATGTGTGTCGGCGATCGGAACATTAATCACTACAACATCAGTGAGGAAACTAACTCCATAATGTTGTATCGGAAATCAGAATCACTCTTCATCGAGTGGATAGTCCCTTAGGCGGCCGTAACGGTGGACTCACGAACAACTAAACTTTTTCGACATCCATCAGTGCTCAAGACAACTAAATTCTCCCGACACATCGGTGGACCCATTAATTAATTTCTTCTGACGTGTCGACGATCCAATCCTCTAATCTTCTCCGATGTATCGGCGGTCGGAAACACTATGCATCGGGTGGATAGTTCTTTAGGTAGCCACAAGGGTTGGTTCATCATCTAAATTTCACCGCCGTGTCAGCGGTCCAAACAACTAATGTTTTCTGATGTGTTGGTGCTCTCGTCAACTAAATTTCATCAACTCCCATTGGCGATCCCATCAACTAAATTTCGTCGATCGCTGATGGTCTTGACACTTAGAAAAATTTTTGAAATTTTTTTTCCTCTTCTTTCTCTCGCCGATGTATTGGTACCCTCAACATCTATTTTCCACTGACGTCAGCCGCCGCATCAGCTACTTCATTGTCTAATTCTCGCCAATGTTTTTACAGCTCAGCCAACTAATTGGCGTTGATCAATCAACTAAAATTCGTCGATGTATCGACGGTCCAATATTCTATTTTTCTCCGACGGTGGTATTTCCTTCTAACTGTGCTGACATTTCAGCGATCTTTAGCTATACGGAGCCGATGTATCGGTGATTCCATCGTCTATCTTCCACCGACTGCCCACAACTTCTGAACTTCGACAAATTCTGAAATTTCTCTCCCGCCAGTTCCCGTTGGACAGAATTCTGTCTAGGCTACCCAATGCATCGGAGAAGCTTCAGACTAAGTTCTCCGATGAGCCGACGGTCTTGGAACTTAGAAAAATTTCATGAAATTCTTTCCACCTACCCCTCATTGGGTGACCTTTCGACTAGGTTCTTCGCTGTATCGGAGGCGCTTCCCACTAAGTCCTCCGATGATCCGACGAGCTCAGCACTTAGAAAAATTTCATGAATTTTCCTGTCATTCACCAATTTTCTTCTGGGCAGAAAACAACTTGCCTCTGCTAACTGGTTTCTCATGGCCCTCTGAGGCCCAATGCTGCAACAATAGCTTTTATACCATATTGTAACTTCCCTGACCCTCCGATCGACGAAGAGGACGCTACGTTGCCATTATACACCCGAGCAACTAGCCCCATGAACATGTACATACATATAACTGAAATAAAAATGCTTAAAACATAAAACCTGCTAAGATGCATAATCATTCATATACACAGCAGAAACAACATACATTCATTCAAGCATTTACCATGTTCATTATAATCCATTTTAACAATAATATAAATGCATAGATGAAATGGTCAAGAGTACTTATCTTATAAAGAACTCGTCCCACAACCAGCTACGTCGCTGCAATGTTCCACCCAACCATAGGCCAGCATGCTCCTTAATCTCTTAGCAGCGCTGCCACCCCTGAGCTGGGCATGTTTCCCCAAGGAATAAGGAACAAGTAGGCTTACACATAGCCAAGGATACACAAAACAATACATCAGCCAAGCCAACATAGTTGGGTTTATCAGACCATCCACAAATCAACCAAGCCAACACCGTGGGTTTTGTCAGGCCATTAAGGAGCTAGGGAAAAGATAAATGCTAAGCCGGTGATCCCATTGAAGAGCTAAGGATGCCCACACCAGAACTAGCTTGACTTCTAGAACACCCACACACTCCCAACAAAAGAAAATCAGCCCCTTCTATGCTAAGTCCCTCAGGCCCTGACCTCCCTTCTAGTGCTATTCAGGGGTTGTGGAGAAGAAAGCTAGCCCTCTAGCTCTGTCGGTGTGGTTCCCAAACACACCAGGTTTATTAAGAAACCCAAGGCTTCAATCCCATTCCAACACAGTCCGAAGACCATCCACTGCATACATGCAGCCAAACAAGCAATTCACAACTTTGTGAGAAAAACAAAGGAAAACAGGGTGACAACCCAAAATGATGAATGCAGCTCAGGTCAAGCCAGGTGATTCAAAGTTGTTCTTGGCCCTAGCGTGGCCAAAACAACTTAGCAGCAGCCTAAAAGGTATTTGCACCCACAACAAACAAACAATGCGGGGAAAACAACAGCAACCACAAATCAGGAAAAGAACAACAACCCCATCTCACAATGAAGCGACGGGAACATTACACAATCCCAAAACAGAAGAGAAAGTCCGATTCTCATTCCTGGACATGGGAAAACATGTACACGGACCACAAATCCATAAGGAGAACATGCACACCCCAAAATTGGTATGGAAGACATACATACACACCACCTCCCGAGTGTGAATGGCTCTGCACCAGAAAATCATGGGTTACCATCCCAATTTCTCTAGCTCCCTGCATGAGAAAAGCAACTTAGAATCCTGTGCATGAGAAGGTGAACAAGAACATCTGCGTGAGAGTGATAAAAAAAAAACCCGCCTGTTCATGAGGATGAACATAAAACCACGGAGAAAGGGAGAGTGGAAGTGTTCCCTATTTTTTTCCTCTTCCCACGTGAATGCAACAACCCAGATGGTGGAGTGTGCGTGTAGGCCAGCCTGACACCCACCACTACCCATCATTAACTGCCCTCAACTAACAACAACAGTTTTAAATGGGTAGTTGACACATGGCTCTTCCCATAGGCTCAAGGTTTAATAATCCCCTCCCCCCCCCTTATCCTTAGGAAAATCATGCCCTTCTCAATATGGTTGCAGTGACATAGTTGGTTGGGGTTCATTTAATTAAAAAAATGCATATTTACATGATGCCAAAATTAATATGTGCCATATCTCACGATATACCATCGACAACGATTCCAATCACCGAAACATAACACGACCAAATCAATGGTGGGGATTTTTCCTTAGCTCCGCACCATGATTATTTACAATATATATATATATATCATGTATATTTAATGCATCGGGGTCAAAACCGGGGCGTTACACATTGGGCCTAGTTTTCTTAGACATAGGATCTTTCATATTGTGGCCAACAAGATATTCCATAAAATGGTTTCAAATAGTATATATACCAAATAAATATTGTAATCATAACTCAAAATTCTTTCCCAAGTATCATGAAAAATATCTTCCTATTTACATCATGGTTTTCCTCCATTAATGCACTTCAACATATGCATAAACGCCTCCTTTGAGCAATTTTTTTCCCTATTTCCCTAATATTAACCAAGTATACCATGTAGAGGTATTCGAGAACCTCCCTCAAAAATGACACAAAAACTGATTTAGATCAAGAGTATCATACAATGTTGTCACTTCCCTCATGAAAATTCTCCATGCAACCACTACCACTTACCCCTAGACAAATGGATCTACAATTTCACTCAATTAGTATTACACATGACCAACTCCTACTCTACATGAGAAACTAATCCAAAATGAATAAATATATAGTTTGTCATCTATTTTTTTTATTTTTTGGGTGGAAAGCTTGGATGAATTGGCTTGCAGGACCCATTTTAGGGGCAGGTCTCATGTTGCATATTTGGGAATACAACCTTATGGGGCCTATTTGAGGGTTTACATAATGTATTTTGGATTTAAAGTTTATCTCTTGCACAATTCCCCTTGATGCTATTTTATGCTCCCAAACCTTACCAATGGTTCAATAATTGCTTCAAATGAAGTCTATATGAGGAATTTACACCTCTTGCAAGTTGACGTATCTAGTTGACCACCATGGTACTATGTGGATTCCATGTCATCCCTCATTTCTCACTCATTTGAAACTAGTCACATGTGGACTTTAAAGAACATTCCAGAAGGTACAAAACCCTAAACCTAATAATAAATTGATGCATGTGCAAAACCCCTAAAATCGGGCATAGAAAACTATCGTTATATGTTAAATAATGGGCCAATAGGAGAAAATGGGGTTCCATTCTTACGATGTTGTTGTATTGCTCCATAGTTGAGAAACAACAAGGGAGTGGATATTAGAGTGGAACATAGGAAGTAGGAGATCCTATAGTATCCATTCTGGCTATAGAGTCATTGTAACACCTCGGTTTTGACCCCATTGCATTAGATGTATATGAAGTGTATATTGTACATGATCATGGTGTGGAGCTAAAGGCCAAGGCCCCGCCATTCATCGGTTATGCTATGTTTTGGATTTAAATTGTCACCGATGGTATATCGGGACATGCGGCACATATTAAGTTTCAACATAATGTAAATAGGCATCTTTAATTAAAATGAACCCGACCAGCTACGATCGTGGCAACTAAAATGAGAAAAGGGGCATGATATTCACAAGGATAAGGGTGGGGAAATTGTCAAACCTTCATCCAATGAGGGAAAATACCCATGTGTCTTCTTCCCTTGTTTTATTCCAACCACTTCCATTAAGAATGGCTGCTGGTGGTTGAGGTATTTAATTGTTTTGGGAGTGGGGTGGCAGGACTGTCAGTCCTTGCCCCCATGCACACTCCATCCACGTTTGACTTCACAATGGCAAAGAAACCTGCACGCACTCTTCACTCACGCAGGAAATACCATTCTCCTCTCCACGACATTGCTGGGACTCACGCACATCCAATTTCGCGTCCTCTTAGTTGTTGTTGTTCACCCATGCGCCCAGGGAGAGTTGTTCGTCCTCACGTAGGAACCATAATCTATCCATTATCCTCATGCACAGGTATTCTCTGTTTTGGGGCTCACACAGCGAGCTGGGAGTTGTGCGTTCTCATCCACGGTTTTCCCTCTGAAGGGCCATTCGCGTTTTCAATCGTGTGTATGTTTTTCCTTACCAATTCGTGGCCTGTACATATGTTTGCCTCTACCCAGTAGTGAACTAGTTTTGTTCTTTCCATCTTCAGACTGTGTAAGTTCCATGGTGACTTCCCTGTTCAGATTGGGTCGTTGATTTTCCCCACGTTGTTGACTGCAGTTGTTGTGGTCTCCCTTACATTTTGGGGACTGTTGTAAATTCACTTGAGAGTCATTTTGGCCACGATAGGGCCAAGAATGACTTAGAATTTGTCTTCCCTGTCCTAAACTGTATCAGCTGATTGGTTGCATGTGTGCAATGGTTAGTCTTCGGACTGGGTAAGGAGCAGGGATGGGAGCTTAGTTTTGCTTGATAAACCTGGTGGCTAGAAACCACACAGACAGAGCTAGAGGGTTGGCCTTCTTCTCCATCACCCCTGAATAGCACTAGAAGGGAATGCAGGGCCTAAGGGACTGTGTAGCAAGGAAGGGACTGATTCCTTGTGTTGGGTGTGGGTGGGTGTCTTAGAGGTCAGGCTAGTTCTGGTGTAGGTGTTCTTGGCTCCGTAATGAGCTCACCAACTTAGCACTTAAGCCTTTCCCAACTCCTTGATGGCCTGATAAACCCAACTGGGTTGGCTTGGCTTTGTATTGATTATCCTTGGCTATGTGTAAGCCTGCTAGTTCCCTTATTCCTTGGTGAATCATGCCCAGCTCGGGGGTGGAAGCACTGCTAAGAGATTAAGGAGCACGCTGGCCTATGGTTGGGTGGAACGTTGCAGCGACATAGCTGGTTGCGGAACGACTTCTCCATAAAGATAAGTGATCTTGTCCATTTTTACTTCTGCAACCATGATTTCTGTTAATGATATGAAATGAACATGTTGAATGAATGCACGTTAATTTTGCTGTGCAAGATACATAATTGTAGCTGTGCATGTTGAATAATTGCATCTGCGCATGATAGACACTCATGTGTGCATATTCTAGTTCAATGTACAAGTTTAAGCATTATGTTCTAGCAATTTTTATGCCTGTACATGTTCATGGGGCTCTTAGCCCAGGCGAATAAAGGCTGGGTCGCGTCCTCTTCGCCGGTCGGAGGGATGGAGATGTGACAGTCATAGGTAACTCTATAGAGAGTACCAATTTCCTTTCTATTTGCATTCTATATAAAAGAGAAAGGCATAGTCCTCATTTTTTGCTAGGTTTTTCCCCATAGTGGGTTTTCCTAGGGTAAATCCTGTCTTGAATGTGTATATCTTTTCTCTAGTTATTTTTCTTTCAATTCTAGTTGATTTAGCATTCAATTGAAATAAGCTAATAAAAATAACTAAGTTGTAAGTTCCATTGTGATGAGTTGTTCCAGTGGAATATCCATGACAATTTACGAATATAAATGTATATCAAAAAGTCACATAACCTAAAAAAAAACCTTTGATACCAAACTTAAGAACATCAAGGGTCTCTCATTCATGTAGAGTATAATTGGTGACCTTCCTCAGATTTTAACTCAAGTATAACCTCAACCTTCAACCTACAATGTAGATATATATGAACTTGCTTCTCAACCTTGTGTTCCTACATCTTGAAGATGAAGTTCAAGTGATTCTTTCTCTTCCAACTTGTCTTATCTTACCTAAAAATACATTCTTAATGCATTCCTTATCTTTCCCCTTGTACATGTCTAAGCATCTGAGTGTGGTTCTCCACTTTTCAATGATTAGTACCTAGGTGAAGTCCTTATTCCGATGGCACAGATCACTATTTTTTCTTATTAAAGTCATGTTGGGTTCCTTCCCATATATATTCTCTTCTTATCTAGATCAACCTTAACATCTGTATTGACATTTAATCCCATATTTATCTATTGTAACACCCTGGTTTTGACCCCGTTTGCATTAAATGTATATGATGTATATATTGTAATTAATTGTGGTGTGGAGCTATAGGAAAAAATCCCACCATGGATTATCGTTTTATGTTTCGATGGTTAAATCGGTGCCGATGGTATTTTGTGCTAGCTAGGCACGTTATGATTTTTAAATCATCATGTAATTATGCAATTAATTAAAACCCCACAACTAGCTATGTCCATGCAACAATAATGAGAAGGGGCATGATTTCCTAAGGATAGTGGGGGGGATGTTTAACATTTAGGTCCATTGGAGAACAACCATGTATCATTCACCAACTGATTTAATTCCCAGGAGTTGGTTGGGTAGTTATTGCCATGAGGGACGTATGCATGAGCAGCCGTCAGTGTGGCAGGACTGTCAGTCCTTTGAACACACACATTCCTAGAGGAAGAGGGGATTCAGCTCCTCATGTGGGTAGGGAACCCCATTCTACACTCACATAGGCAGGGATTTTTTCCTTAGGCAGCCGTGTTATGTTTTTCCCTTCACGATTTGGTTTGGTGTGTGATTTTCCTTCATGTTGGGGTCGTTCTCATCATTCAACATAGGTTGGAAAACTCGTTGTTGTCTTCTCCACGAATTTTGGGTGTTGTTGAGTGGTTTTGGCCACGTGAGGGCCATAAACGACTCTAGAATTTGAGTTGCTCAGTCTGATCTGTTTTAACCAGTTGCCATACCCGATTTGTCCTCTAAGTGGATCTACCTTCTATTCTAGATCTGTTAATTGTTGTGTACATACCGTTTTTGGTCTTCTTGGACTGTTTTGGAGTGGAAATGGGGTCTAAGTCTGCCTAACAAACCTAGTGTGTGCAAGAACCTCACAGACAGAGCTAGAGGGTTGGTTTTCTTCTTTGCATGCCCTGAATAGAACTGGAAGGGAAGGCATGGCTCGAGGGACTGTGTAGCAGAGAAGGGGATGATTCCTTGTGTTGGGTGTGTGTGGATGTTTTAGAAGTCAGGCTAGTTCTGATGCAGGTATCCATAGCTCTTCAGTGAGCCCACTAGCTTATCGGCTAGCTTTTCCAGGTCCCCGATGCCCGATAAACCCAACTGTGTTGGATTGGCTGAGTTTTGTATCCTTGGCTACCTGTGAGCTTACTATTTTCCCCTTATTCCTTGTGGAAATCATGCCCAGCTCGGGGGTGGAAGTGTTGCTGAGACATTGATGAGCACACTAGTCTAGGGTTGGGTGGAAAGTTGCAACGACATAGATGGTTGCAGGACAAGATTTTGTTAAGATAAGTATTCTTGTCTATCGCATCTTTGCAATTGTAATTGTTGATTAATGAAATTGCTCCTACTGTTTGATAATCATTTATGCATCTGTGAATGCTTTTAGTTCATTGCATTTTATATATGTTCATGGGGCTTAGTTTTCCTGGGGTTGATAGCATCATCATGCTGGTCATGTCCTCTCTGTTGAGTAGAGGGGTGGGGACGTGACAGTTATAGATGCTTTCTGGAGGTCTCCAACGTTCCCAACTGTGTTTAAGGGAACTCACAAGTTATTACATCCTCAAACTTGATCTTTTCTATTTTACTTATCGATTACACTCGATACACAAGTTGTTTATCTTAATCCATGACTATCCAACTCATATCAACATAACTCACAAAACTAAAGCCTTCTTTTTAGTGAAAATCTTCTGTATCACCTATGGAACCAACATTTCTCTAGTTAAAGATATGGATTAGGACATATGAAGGAGGATTTTCCCCAATGGATATCTTGTCAATTTCTTGATGCCCTTGTGTTTTTCCTTTTCTTATAAGTACTCTTCATTTCATATTTGTTATAGGACCAAAATCATATTCTCTTAATGTTGCAATTTGTTTCAATCTGTATCTCAACATTCCTTAATCTGCTTCTCAAGATGTTGGTCCATTTGGACTGACTATATTTGATCGTTCTATGAACTAAAGGATTTATGTCAAGTATACTCAAGTTGAATTTCAAATTTTATTTCTTTCTTTTGTTCCATTGATTAGTTTGGATCCAAGGGTTATCGACTTCATCCCTATTGTCTCCTTGGATCTTCTTTGATCACACCTCAAAGGAGGTTATCAAGACATCTGCTATAGGGAGAAAACATCACAACTAAGAGTACACATGGTCCTCGATATCTATTAATGCCCTTCATGTCATTTTATGGTTGATTGAGTGTTGTAGATATTGCATTTTTTTGGGCGACAATTTCCTAGTCTCTTCACATAGGCAATTCATAACTTCATTAGCCCAAGTAACATCCATCATCTTTCCTCTTGTACTTAGTGTGTTTTCTTTTTATCAAGTCCTATTCTATATTGTCTTTCTAGGTGTTGAATACCATTGTAACCCTAATTGTCAAAGTGCTTATCTAGTCAACCACATCCCTAGTTTTACATTAAATCACGTTTAATTGATAAATAGTGTGGCTCATTTCCCTTCTTTCCTCTCCTTCCATCTAAATTCTCTTTCACTTCGAACAATTGAGTAATTAAATTAAAAAACACACTTTATAACCCTAAATATTAAGAATATGTAGATATGTCACAAATTAAATTTATTTTAATCCCATATCTAAAATCAATTCCCTATATAATTGCAAACATTTTTTTAAACATCTATACAAATCAATTCCTTATATAAATACTGAAAATTTAAGTAAAAAGTTGCATACAAATTTATGCCTAATAAAATATAATCTCTCATTACTTAATAATTAGAATAAAACTCTCTTCTTTGAGGTCACACTTTCAAAACGGTAGCAGGTAGGGTTGTTTATTGGTTCCTTGTGACAAGGCCTGAAGGGTAGGCCACCCTCCGATAGACACTCACCCGATGGGTTTTCACGTCTCGACCTCTGCTGAGTCACAAGTTACTAGTATATGTGACTAAAAGACTATTAGATATACTTTTGGGAGGTTGTTGTTCCATGACCTACACTACCAACAATCACATTAAAAAATAAAATAATAAGAATAAAACTCATTACTTAATAATTAGAATAAAAGATGTGAACTCAAATGACTTTTACAGTTGAGATATTTTCTTCCATGACACGCACTTGAACAACTTATGATCCTCTGTTTGAGGGTTGAAAGTCCGGGCATAGAGATCAGGCAGAGCTACAAGAACTAATTTTAAGCGAGAATAACTCGTTCTTCGTGACAGGACATCATCGACAGCCATGAATGAGCACCTTCATTCTTTAGTAACATAATAATGCAAACATGAGATAGGGCCGCAGGAGCTGGAATCTGAAGGAAACCCAGCCAAAACTCTAATATATATATATTCACCAACGGAAACATATATTCGTCCTTTTCGAAATACAAATACAAAATACAAAGCAGTGGGTCGCATTGTCGAACAGATATTGGAGCTGCGTAAGGTGTAGCTAATAAAATTATCAATTTAGACAGAGACTGACGATGAAAGTGCACAAACAGAAGTGGGAAATGTATTTTACTGCATTGAATAACAATGAAATTGGGGTCATCCTCGGCCCTCTTCTGCTCTACACCGCATGCGATACCCGACACAAAGAGCAGTCTTTTATCTCAGCCAGCTGTTCCATTTTTCAGTGCTTGGCTGTTATCGATGCGCTTTCATGGCCCTCCACACAATCCCACTTGTTCTTTGCAATTACCATTTGTTTTGTTTAACGTACTTGTAATTAATTGCTCACTGTCGTTTCAGTATATTTCAGTATATACTACGCTGTTTAGTTGGTGAAATGCATGTGGGTTTACCTCGTAGTTTGCTCCCCCACCTGCACTCTGTTCTTTTCTTTAAGCTTTCCATGGAGGTGTTAGTGCTCTGCTGATGCTTCTGACAGATGCTTCTTCGTCATGCTTTGCTATTGCCCTCCATATGCTATGCACTTCCCACTAATGGTTTCTTTATATTGAAGATAACAGACAGACTCTCAAAGAAACCAACGTGTAGCATTGGCTTTTTCTAAATGCTAAATGCTGCCAGTGCCCACTGCCCACCAGTGCTTCTCTGCAGTTTACATCCTATCGTACACGTGTATGTGACAATGAATAATGTATATATCCTGCCATATTAGTTTGTCTCAATACCTGCTTGATTCTCCCTGGCTCTACCCACATGTTTTATAAATTTGAATGAGCTTACATGCCCTTACTTCGAGAACTTTAAATATTATAAGTAACATGGTGTTTGCCACTTGAAGAGCAATATGCCAAGATAAAAGCCACTCAATTCGAAAGTCAAAAGTAGGATGAACATTGAAATATATCTCTTAAACCCTTTGTAAGACCCACTGAATAGAATTGATCGCCATTGTAGGACCCTGTGAATATATATCTGCAGATCTCGATTATGCTGCACGAAATTCCAAGCTATTGTGCAACTTGAAAATTTGGGCAGGAATCTTATAGTATTTCCTTTACTTGAGGATATTTTGAGGTAGCCTTTGACAAACTGATAGATTTATGCAAGGCTAGGTACTTTACTTTCGATCTTATCTATATCCGAAAGACCTGCAGAATAATATTAATGTTTTTTTGAATCGGATAGTTTCATAGGGTTGTGTTTATATGATGGAGTTTTTTCTATTTTTTAAACAAAAGAACTTAATGTCATCTAGATTAACAAATTTGTATCTGCCAGGAATTCTAATTTCTTATGATCTGTGTGGATCGGATGGATCTATAGTTGAGCTCATCAGATTTCAATATTGCTTTAGAATAGAATCTTTTGTGATATTTGAGGCAGAGACAGTAAAGTTAATGCTCTCCTACAATAGCGCCTGATTTTGCTCCTTTAACCTGGATAATTTAGATTTTCTTTCTCGTTTTACAAGGTAAACATAATAGGTTTTTTGTCTCGTGGGTACACCCGACTTAGATGCTACTGCAGCTCTGTTGTCACTGCTGGCTGGCTCGATTATCGTTGATAAATAAAAGAAATTATATCTGCCTCGTTGTTGATGGCATGAACCCAATGCAAGAGCAGGTCATTGAGATTTGGTTGCACCCAGTTTCAGGTTTGCACACCGTCCAAACGCTGTTGTACACTGTTTTCTGTGTGAAGAATTTGAGCCCATGTCTATACACAAATCGTTCTTAGCTGTCCAAACTATAGGAGGAGATAGTCTTGTTCAATTTTTTCCACAGTGGAGTCGACGGAGATCATTGTGCGGGGCAATAATCTGTGCCATTCTGGTTTCGGAATGGACTGCAATGGCGCTGAATCTAGAAGGCCAAGTACTTTTTTCATGGATGCAAACATTGAATGGCACCAGAGGATCAGCACTGAGTACATGGAATCCTGGAGACCAAGATCCTTGCAAATGGAGTGGCATCTCATGTTCTTCCCAAGGCTTGGTTACTGGTATCTTTCTGGAATCCATAGAGCTTTTAGGTCTAGTTCCCTCAAAATTTACAACTCTTAAATCTCTCCAATCACTTGTGATGCGCTCAGCCAATCTGACTGGTACACTTCCAAAAGAGATTGGAGATTATAGCAACTTAGTGTTGTTGGATCTGAGTGGAAACAGACTAACAGGGAGTATACCTTCTGAGATTGGTAAGCTCAAGAATCTCCAAACCCTTATTCTCAACTCCAACGAACTTGAAGGAACCCTCCCTCCAGATCTTGGCAATTGCTCCAGTCTTGTTGATCTACATATATTTGATAATCAACTGAGGGGCAAGATACCGCCAGATCTTGGCAGGCTGTCGAACTTGGAAGTTCTTCGTGGAGGTGGGAATCCAAACATTGAAGGTGAACTGCCTCCTGAACTCGGCAACTGTAAAAATCTTACCTTTTTGGGGCTTGCAGAAACAAGTATTTCTGGAACAATTCCTCCTTCGTTTGGATCATTGAGAAAACTGCAAACTCTTGCACTTTACACATCTCTGCTATCAGGATCAATCCCGCCTGAGCTGAGCAATTGCTCTGAACTTGTATATCTATATCTCTACGGAAATAGTCTGTCAGGTTCTCTACCCAAGGAGCTTGGTAGGCTGCAGAAGCTGGAAAAGCTTCTTTTATGGCAAAATAATTTGGTAGGAAATATACCGTCAGAGCTTGGCAACTGCACAAGTTTGATGGTGATAGACCTATCCATGAACGCCTTGTCTGGAAGCATTCCTAACACAATAGGCTACTTGAAGAATCTGGGTGAGCTTCAACTCAGTACTAACAATATTTCTGGTTCAATACCTTCTTCCCTTGTTAACTGCACTAGTCTTTCTCAGCTCCAACTTGACAGCAACCAGATATCTGGAGAAATACCTGATGCAATAGGAAATCTCAAGAATCTGGTGCTGCTGTTTGCTTGGCAGAATAGGTTGGAAGGAATGATTCCTCCCAGTATAGGTAACTGCAATGCACTTTGGGCTTTAGACCTTACTGGGAATAGGCTAACTGGAAGCATTCCTCGAAGCATATTCCAATTGACAAACCTGACAAAGTTGCTTCTTCTGTCAAATGATCTCACTGGCTCTATTTCTCCAAATATCGGAAATTGCAAAGCTTTGACTAGGCTTCGGCTGGGTGACAATAAACTCAGTGGGCCAATCCCAAAAGAAGTTTCAAAACTAGAAAATCTGAACTTCCTTGACATGGCAGATAATCAGTTTACAGGAACCCTTTTTTCAGAGATTGGAGGATGCAGTGCACTTCAGATGCTGGATCTTCATGGCAACAGACTTACAGGTAATCTGCCGAGCACTCTTGGTTTTCTGGAAAATCTTCATGAATTGTATTTATCAATGAATACGTTCGTGGGTTCCATACCCTCTACATTTGGAAAGCTCGTTTCACTGGAAAAGCTGACAATGAATGGAAATCATCTGTCCGGCATGATACCAAGAGAGATTTCGTTGTGCACTAAGTTACAGTACCTAGACTTGAGCAGCAACAGATTGTCTGGTGATATTCCTTCTGAGATTGGAAGAATAGAAGGGTTGGACATTGCAATGAATCTCAGTTGGAATTATCTCTCGGGTTCCATTCCTCTAGAGTTTTCTCGACTCACAAAACTGGCAGCCTTGGATATATCTCACAATATGCTAGTTGGAAATTTAAGTATTCTTGGCCAGCTACAGAATCTAGTATCTCTGAACGTTTCATTCAATAATTTCTCTGGGTATCTGCCAGACACGAATTTTTTCAAAGAATTGCCTGCAAATGGTTTATATGGCAATGCAGGTCTTTGTACTTCGGGAACTGATAATTGTTTTGAACCATTAGGGGTGGAGTCTCCCGAAGGGCATTCTAGAGTATTCAATGTTCAGATAATCATAGGCCTTTTGTTTAGCGTAATAGGAATGATGCTGTTTCTGGGCATATGTGTGTTGATAAAAGCCAAAAAAATACCCCAGCAAGAGTTTGAGGACTCAGAAATCGGGTGGCCATGGCAGATGACACTGTTCCAGAAACTCAATTTCTCTGTAGAAGATGTTGTCCGTTGTCTGGTTGACAGCAATATCATAGGAAAAGGCTGTTCAGGTGTTGTGTACAGGGCTGAAATGCCCAACAGAGATGTTATCGCTGTGAAGAAGCTTTGGGCTTCAAAGAAAGAAGGACAGCAGATCAGGGACTCATTTGGCGCAGAAGTGAAGACACTAGGGTCCATCCGGCATAGAAACATAGTGAGACTTCTTGGTTATTGTTCCAACAACACAACCAAGCTTCTCATGTATGATTACATGCCCAACGGAAGCTTGGGTGGTTTGCTGCATGAGATGAGAGGATCACTGGACTGGGAACACAGGTACAACATCATTTTGGGAGCTGCACAAGGGCTTGAGTATCTGCATCACCACTGCGTCCCAGCAATCGTTCACCGTGATGTCAAAGCCAACAATATATTGCTAGGTCGTCATTTCGAGCCTTACCTTGCAGATTTTGGCCTCGCCAAGCTCGTAGATTCCTCTGACAATTACACCAAGTCTTCAGCGAATGTAGCTGGATCCTATGGATATATTGCTCCCGGTATGTATTCTTATATCCTGTATTGAACAATAAATGCACTGTTAAATACTGTTTATAGGATTTTGTTTCAGTAAAGGACAAGGAACTATAAGATTTGTTAGAGATCACAGCTATTAGAGGCCTACAATATAATGTATGGAAGTATATGAAAAAGTAATATATAGATAATAAAAGGCCTACAACAAACAGGATGTATATAATTCTTTAGAAACAACAAATAGCTTATACCAGGATGTCTAGAATTCTTAAAAAAAAAAAAAAAAAAAACTTATACCATAAGCTAGGTAGGAGGATGTATAGAATTCTTTAGCTTATACCATAAGCTAGGAGGATGTATATAATTCATTAAAATAAACAAATAGCTTATATCATAAGCAAGGAAGATAAGCAAAATGGCTTAAAAAAGGAAGAGCAAAAAAAGGAGCCAGTCCAGAGTTCAGCAGAAGCACATGAGTTACCAAGCATTTTTAACATCTTGTTATTTATTTATTTTTCATTCTTAATGTACTTTAGGGTTATTGTTCAATAATAACATTTATATGGAACATATTTTTAGCATCTTGTTATTTATTTATTTTTCATTCTTAATCTACCTTAGCCTTTAGGTCATTGTTCAATAACAATATTGATATAGAGCATTTATATGCCACTAACAATAATCATATGGAGCATTTATATGCTACTAGGCTACAACCTCTACTCACTTTTTTACATAGTATTTCTTTATATGAACTTAATGATATATTAATTTAAACATTTTTAATTATTATTTGAAATTGATTAATAAATATAAATTTATTTTATTTTGGGATTTATTAAAAGTTTATTGAAAAGATATGTTTTGAAGTATAAATTTTAATCCAGTTTTACACTTTAAAATTGTCTTTTACACTTTAAAAGTTTTAATAAACATTTTATTACTTTAAAAATGCCTTTTACACCTTAAAAGTTTTAATAAACATTTCATTACTTAAAACATTTTGACTATATTTTTTTTGAAATTGATTAAATCAATATAAATTCATTTTTCCTTAGAATCTACTAATTATAGGGTTAGATATGGATAAAATGTTTTTAAAATTTTGCACTCTAAAAAGATTTGGCACCTCAAAATATTTGATAACCTTGAAATTAAGATGGTTGTTAGTTTACAAATTATTATTAAACTTGATATGATATATGTTATCTCAAAGTTTGTTTTATTTATTTATTGTTTTTAAGTTATAAAAAACCTTACTACTTAAGATACAATAATATTATTTAGTTTAATTTCTTTTTTTAAATATCATTTTAACTCTCTTTACAATCTAAGTAATTAATTATAATTTATAATAATTAAATTTGAATATGGTTAATATTTTAAAATTTAACTCTTAAACAAATTATTTTATACTATTATTTTTTTTCACATAAAGTTTCAACTAAAATTTCAAATGTGGAGATGGGATAATATGATTAGAAATTAAAACCATGCTTTTCTTATTAAAAAGTCAGAATTAAAATAAAAATTGGAAAATTTAATTAGTGAAAATAAATAGATAAAATAAAATAAAAAAATTGAATAGTTATAAAATATTAATAGAAATGATAACTAAAAGATAAGAAAAAATTAAAAATAAAATAATATTGCAAGTTTTTTATAAATTTTTGTTTTAAATAATTTTGTTAATTTGAAGTTAAGTAAATTTATCTTTATTTTTATGAATTAAAATTAAAATGACAAACCATTTTTATATTACTAATTTAAAATTCAAATAAAATTATCATGTAATTTTATAAAGGATTAGATCACTTTTATAAGAGAAGATACTATATTTAGTTTATGAAAAGATTGATTAATCTTAGGAAAACCTCCCAATCTAGATTGAGGCCATGTGATCATCAAATAGAATAAAATTAGGATGTTAACTTTGTGTGAAAAGTATTTTAGTTGTGTAAAATATATTTTTGTAGATTTAATATGTTGTTATATAAGGAACAACAATGATGATATTGTCGAAAAGATGGAAGAAGGGTAGGAATTTGAAACCGAAACCGACACGGCAAATTCCCCGTGGATGGAAACTCTTAACTTCATGTAAAGACAAAAATATATTTGAATGCAATTTTTTTTTTAACAAGTTTATTTTGAATTTTGAGTTTTTGATAGTTTTATTACACTTATAAAAACTCTTATTCAAGAAATGAAGAAAGATGAGCACATAACATCTTTCTTTTTTTATAGTTTTGATTTTTATTTTTTTTTCTAAAGAAAAAAATCGTAAATATTTTATTCACATTCAGCAGATGGCCCTCAAGGTCCATTATACAAAAAAATTCAACTATGAAGTTGTCATTTACAGTATAATACATTTTGTTTTTTTTGGGAAAGTTATAAAATTACAGTTTTTTTTGTCCGTTAATCAAGAATTTTTTATTAGTAGGTTTTTCACTAGTTAAGTAATCATAAACCACTTAAAATCATTAAATGGGGATTGCTCGGGATCGCACTAACCAACTATTCTACATCTCACTGATTTTTCCATTTACTTTTATTAATTAATATAAATTTATTAATTTTTTTCTTAAATTTATATTAAAAAAATTAAAATAGTTTTTAATTAAAAATAACTAAGATGATACTTTTACCAAAATGGAACATAGGTCTGTTGAGTTACATATTTCAAAAGTGACTGATACTAAAGTAAATTTATTAGTAAAATAAATTATAAATAGTGTTTTTATAAAGGGTTTTTTTGTTTGTTTGTTGGCAAAGTAGTGGAACCCATGGTTGCCATTGGCTAAGAAACCACGAACCACGGCACCAGGCATGGACCCCACCAACCCTTAACATGATTGGATTTTTTGGTATTCAACCAGATTAGAACCTACTAGGTTTCAGCTTCAACTTAGGGGGCGTCCCGCCACCTGTTCTACATCTTGCAGATCTCATAGATATAAAAGTTTTGTAATAACATAATGTAACTTAGAAAAATTAAAACTAGATTAAAAAAACTAACTATCATTAAAATATATATATATATATTAATTATTTTATTTTTGACCAAATTATTTTATTATATATATATATTAACATAATTTTTTTTTAAATGATGAAAAAATTTAAAAAGTGACTTTGCCCCTTTAATATTTATTTGATTGTGCATACATTAACAACGTCATCTTTGTCATTCTATATAGCTACGCTCTATAATTTAACTCAATTAAATTTAGAATTTTCATGCTTAATCTTTGACGTTGGAATTAGGGTTTGCATAATTAGGAACTTTCATGCTTAATCTTTAACGTTGGAATTAGGGTTTGCATGTTCAATCTTTGACGTTTTACTGTTATCATGTTTTGAGTAATTAGGGTTTAAGATGTTTCCACGATATATCTTCAGACTGGTTACGCTCAGATGGTCCAATAATCGTTCTAGCTATTAATCAGAACTGGCCATTGTGAGTTTTAACTAAATGTCCGTGGTGTGCTGTGCTGTTTGTGCAGAATATGGATATATGATGAAAATAACGGAGAAAAGCGACGTGTACAGTTACGGTGTGGTTTTACTGGAAGTGTTGACAGGGAAGCAGGCGGTTGATCCTTGCCTGCGCGAAGGCATGCACTTGGTCGATTGGGTACGTGAAACTCTGGAGAAGAAAAAAGATTCAATGGAGGTGTTAGATCCTCGACTTCAAGGGCGGCCCGATCAGCAGATTCAAGAAATGCTACAGGCGCTTGGAGTAGCTCTGTTGTGTGTGAACCCCAGTCCAGAAGAACGCCCAACCATGAAGGATGTCGCTGCTTTGCTCAAGGAAATCAAACACGAATACGACGTGCATGACTACACCGATAGTTCCAAGGTCGATCTCCTCTTCAAGCATTCTCCCGCCGACTCCAAACGTAGCTGTAATTCCGATCAGTCGGCCGAGGTGGCGGAGGAGGAAGCGCCGCACGTTGACGTTTATTCTGGCTCCAAAATCTCCGATCCCCTCATGATGAGATCCTGCCACATGATAAACTCCTCCACCAGGCATTGAAATTCGCATAAGATTGGATATTCAAGATCATCATCACATTCCGTTACCATCTTCTAAGTTCCGACTGTCCTTCAATATCCTGCTTTGGATGTTATTGTATCAATGCAGCTCAGAGCGTGATCTGGAACGTTTATCATGATAGAGTATAGCTGTGGCCTGTTCTCATCGATGTTACTGCAAGAATTCCGAGCAAGGTTTCCACACCAGCTCACTCTGAATCATAAAGAAATGGTTTACCCAACTCCCCATAAATTAAATACTGCATTTCTGAAATGCTGCACTACTTCTTTACTTCTTTAGTGGAGACGTCTAAATATTCCATGATTTGTCTTGGGAGGGACTTTTTTGTCTAAATCTGGTATTTTTGTATTTTACAAAATTTGAATGGTGAAAAGAATCTGAATGGTAGAAAAAGACTGGAACAACCAAAATTTCAGTTTTGGATAGCTGTAACTAAAAATTTTAAAAACTGAATAAGAGTTTGAAAAAAAATCAAAATTTCCTGTTCAAAATCGTCCACTTTTAAATTTCTGTGGTTTATGCGCACACTCGCTTCAGCCTGGCTTGCCTTTTCTGGTGCTTTGCTTGACTCTGGTTGGCTTCCTGCGGACTGGCTTGCTGGCTGTTGAGGACTGTCTTGCTGTCTTGTTTTAAAGATTTTTTATATAACATCTTTTTCTTTTCTTTTTTTATTAATTTACCATGCATAATGAAAAGGTGAATATATGATATGGGACTTTTTGTTAGAAGCTCAAGATTGGTAAAGTAGCGTAAGTAATGTTATTAATTTTCTTAAGTTGTGAATAGTTTTGGTAGGCTTCGGAGACTCAGGAACTGAGTCCTCAACCAAAGATTTGAGCATGAGTTCCTTAGCAGGTGGAAATCAAGTAGAAATGGCTGAAAAACCATTAATTAATTAAGAATGTCACCCTAAATAGAAAAAAAATTAAATATGATTATTTTAAGGAAATATTATGTATATATTCTTTATATTATGAAAAGCCAAACTCACCCACCCTCATAGTAAAGGGAATAGAATGTTACTGTTCTTAAGGAGAGGAGTGGTTTCCTTAGGATGGAGTGATTTCCTTAAGAACTATCCTAAATAGCTTGAATAATTATTGTTAAAAGATAAATAAATTATTATTAAATTTTTTTAAATCATTAGCTAAATCAAAGGAGATATACTGACTTTATTATTATAAAAATATATTAAAAATATTTATTTTAAAAATAAAAAATTAATATAAACATATTTAGCAAATAGAATAAAATACTAAATAAAACATTTAAATATCATAAAAAGTAGCTTGGAGTTTGTTCTTGAGAAATGATTAGATACTTTTTAAAAGTTGTTAACAAACACATATAGAAATAAAAAAATGACGAGGAAAGAAAAAATCATATTAGCATTAGCATTAAAAAGTGGTTGATTTTATCACTCCCATAAACTAATATAAGAATATCATATAAAAAGACATCATGAACATTGGTTATTATTCAATTAAAAGAGTTAAGTATGACTAAAAAACCATAACAGTTAGGGTTCATAGAAGTTAAGGTTCTTGTAACTGAAACTTTATTTTGAGTTCCTTTCTTGATTACTTATCTCTCCACCTTGGAGAGAGATGGGAAGATCTAAAAAATAAAAGAAACTGGAAAGAGATGAAAAATAAAAACTAACCAAAAAAATTAGAAACTGCTTGTTAATATTCCAACACAGGACAAAGTAGCGGCCATGAGTTTTTAATATATTGTAGCGGCCATGAGTTTTTAATATATTAGTGGGTTACTGTACCAAAGAGTAAAAGACACCTCGAAGCATTGTGAAATCGTTGAGAACATGGTGGGATTGCGTCTTCTTCCTTACCAAGCCTCAAGGAGAATATAGGGTTTAAACTCAGGTTTGGAAGAGTTTTGTTATTTTTTTCATTCTGTTACAACTAACACTGTGCAAAAATGTAATCTTTGTTTAGAGAATGTAACTCAATTTTTCTTGTTTTATTTATATGGTTTATGAACCATGTTAAGGTTGGCCTTTAGGTAACTAGAACCAACATGTATATTGTTAATTAACATAGATTCATCTAAAACAAGATTTAACAAATACAGAAAGAATCAAATCTCTCTCCCTTCAAAGACACCCTTATAGGATCTCTCTCTTTTTCACAAGAGCCTCCTCTCAATTAGCAGAAGTTACTTTGTAGACTTAAATAAAAAATAGTAATTACTCAAAATTGAATTAATCATACTTTGGTAAAAGTAAAAGTGCAGCATGTTGGGTGAATTTATGAAATGTTTTTTCCTCTCTTGAATTTGTTGCTCCACTTTTGATTAAAAAGGTAGGTTTTATTTCTTAAGCATTGTAGACTTAAATGAGAAATAGTAATAGCTAAAAATTGAGTTAATCATACTTTAAATGGTTTTTTTCTCTTGAATTTTGATTGAAAATGTAGGTTTTATTCCTTCAGTTGTAGACTTAAATGAGAAATAGTAATTACTAAAAAATTGAGTTAATTATATACTTTCTTAAAAGTAAAAGTAGGTTTTTCTCTTTTGAATTTGTTGGTTGTACTCTTGATTGAGAATATAGGTTTTATTCTTTATTGGACGGTATGTTTAGTTATAATGGTGGTTAGGGTACAATTTGCTTGTATTTACAATAGTGGAGAAGAGAAAACCTCAAGCATCTTTTTTTTTGTTTGCCTATATAAAAGATTAATTTGTAATTTATGTCTTTTAGTCACTCTATTTTGAGTAATCAAAATGAGAAGATTGGATATTTATTAGTCCAAGATAAAAAAGAGAACTTGCATAAGGTTATAGTAGTCTTGAAAATGTTCTCTTTAAAGAGACTTTAAAAAAAGTAAATCGCAGCCAAAGTGGTGCAAAATTGTAACCTTTCTTCTTGATAACAATAATAAAAAGATATTGGTGTCTCTCCCTTGGTTGGGGGTGAACCAAGTATATTGGTGTCTCTCACTTGCAATGTGCCTTAGTTCTCTAATTTGGCTCAAGTTAATGCCCAACAATTATATTTTGCTAAAATAGTATACATTTTCTTTATTTGTATATAGTGAACAGATCATAGATTATGTTTCCTAAATATAAATGTTTAGACTTTGCACACAAGAAGCACAAGGTTGTTTGTGTTTAATAGAAACTAAAGAAACCATATAGTGTTATCGTTAAAGATTGATGTTTAAAAGATATTAATTATTATGTATATGTGATAATTACATCATGAGCCAATAAGTTATTTGGTGGACATCATTTGAAGTTGAGGTTAGTGTCCATTGTGGCAGTGCCATACATGTATAGTGGGGTGAGTGATTGACTTAAGTTGTAAGGTTAACAAACATGACTAAGTCAATAATAAAATTTGTGTTTTTTTCCTAATTGAATGTTATAAGTATTCCATAGATATTGTGAGTGGTCCTTGATATGAGGACGAAGCCATATGCTAATATGAAAGCATGCGTATTAAACCACTTCCATACAGTTAGATACATCAAAATGAAAACTTTATATTTATTGATTGTGTATTTAGTGTAAATGATTGTTATAGTTAAAGGTAGCCATACCCCTAAATGTTAAAAAAAAAACGTTTACCTCATCTCCAAAATTAGTATAGTGGACTTTGGGTTTGCTACCTTTTATTTACATCATATTTATTTACAAGATATTCTCGTTAAGAAATCGGGGAAATGTTTAAAATTTTTTTTACCCCATCTCCAGAATTTGTAAAGTGGACTTTGGGTTTGTTACATTTTATTTACATCATATTTATTTACAAGATATTCTCTTGTTAGGAAATAGGGATACAATTAGATTTCCAAGAGATATGCTCTACATAATAATTATAACAAGAAAATAATGTCTACCTTCTGGAAAATTTGCCTTTGGTTGTAGCATTTTTAATACTGTTATTTAAAACAAAAGGTAAACTAGCACAATCAGTTCTAACTACAAAATCATGATTTAGCAAATGAATTTGGATTTTTTCTATGCATCGTAAGGTTACCAAAATTTCTTTATCAATCATGCATAATTTTTCTCGGCTTTGTTCCATGTGACTGATGCGAACTATACAATTTATTCTCTTGTTTTCTTCTCCCTTTTCTTGGCTTGTTTTAGTATGCCTCCGCAACCAATCTTTGAAGTGTCGCTTTCTATGATCTTGGGGAGATCAACATCAATGATGGGTAGTATTGGCAATGTTTTTACCTTCCTCATGATCCTTCTTACTACTTCTAAATGCTTTGGTGTCCATGTTCCTGGATTCTTCGAAAGTCTTTGGTTTAGGAGTTTTCAGTCTGCTGCAAGATTCTTCTCGTATGGAGATAGGTAATTTAGACATCCAAGAAATCTATGCGCTTGAGTTTTATCTTTGATGACATCTAGAAATTTGTCTGCAAATTTGATTGCATGTTATTGGACCTTGATTTGTCCATTTTCAATTTTCCATCCTAAGAATTCAACTGTACCATGGAATAGCTTCATTTTATTAGCAGACAAAACAATCCCATTATCATAAACTTCCTTCAGGAAGACTTTTAATGCTTTTGATGTTCTTCCAAAGTTTTGGAGAATATGAGGATATCATCAATATAAACTATTAGCCAGTCCATGTATGGCTTGAAGATATCTTCCATTACTTTCTGAAATTGAGATGGAGCATTCTTAAGGCCAAAAGGAATTACGATCCATTCATAATGTCAGTTAGGGATTACGAAAGTCATTTTAAATTGGTATTCTGGAGCTATGTCAACTTGCCAAAATCCAGTCTTGAGATAAAATTTTGAGAAGACTTTGCTCCCCACAATCCTTTTTACGAGGTCATATTTGTTAGGTACTGGATACCTATTCCAATCAAGCACATCATTGAGTGGCTTATAGTTTATAACCATCCTGGGAGCTTGCCTCACCTGTTCATAATGTTTGTTCACATAAAATCTATAACAACTACAGGGGCTGTTTGAAGGAACTATCAAGCCTTTATTTAGCAGATCTTGGATTTCTTTTTTACTGTAGGCTTGCATTTCCCAAGACATATGAACTACAATTGAGTGTCCAAGAGTACCTTTGAAATATAAATTTAAAGGTACATGGACTACATGTTTCTGTAGAAATTCAGGCCAGCAGTAGATTAATTTTACCCACAACAATTATCAATTGATCATGCAAAATTGCTAACAAGAGAGACTGAATATGGAGCTGTAACACAAAATTATATTAACTGAGTGTACAATAGAAAACCCTGTAATAACATAGGTTGCTGAATATATAGAATACATCAAGAGGTCGAATGCATAAGGAGGCATCCAAAACTAGCATAAAGCAGGCTTACTCAAAATAGGCAAATCCCCCATAGGTGTAAAAAGCTGATCCCAAATATGTCATGGAGCTCACGAATTGGAAAGGGCGCATGGTCAAGCTAAAGAGTAGTGGAATGGCAGCTCATACATGCTTTTGCATGGAGAAAAGAGTGGAGGATGAAGAGGACAAAAAACTAGTTCACCTCACCTAGTCTTTCTTTCCTATGTGCCTTAAAACACTGAAAAAGCAGGCAATAAAGCAGAAACAGCAGAAGGGCGCCTAGGAGGCCAGG
>LPNX011195339.1:7877-19023 GCA_001517045.1 Pseudotsuga menziesii | reverse complement strand
AAGTTCTTCCTGATCTTTGTAACCTCTTGTTCCATTTTCTTAAGAAATTATGGACCAAGCACAATTCTCTTCACTGGATTATCCCAAGTCACTAGTGTACAACGCTTATTCCATATAAAGCCTCCTATGGATTCATTCCCAACGATGCTTGCTATACGTTATTATATGAAAACTCTACCAAGCGTAAATAGTACTCCCACTTGGATGGTTTGTCCATTACATACATGCGAACCATGGCTTCAAGCACCTGATTTAATCTCTATGTTTTTCCATCGGTTTAAGGATGGTTGGCGGTGCTAAAGTTCATATTTGTACCCAAATCTACAAATACCCTTCCAAAAATTTGAAGCAAACTTGGTATCCCTATCAGAAATTATTGCCTTAGGAAATCCATGCAATCTAAAAATTTCCTTCATGAAAATATTTGCAATGGCATCGGCTTTATACGTGGACTTTACTGGCAGAAAATGGGATGCCTTTGTTAACTTGTCCACCACAACCAAGATCGAATCATGTTGTCTCATAGTCATTGGAAACCCTGTAGTAAAATCCATGGAAATGACTTCCCATTTACATTCTGGGATTGGCAATAGTTGTAACAATCCTGTTGTGTGTTGATGTTCAACCTTCACCCACTGACATTTCATGCACATAGAAATATACTCAACGATTTCCTTTTCATTCCCGAACAAAATACTGCTTTATGGCTGTAGCAATTGTTTTTTGATATCCTGGGTGACCAGAATATGGAGCTTGATGGATTTTATGTATAACAATCCTCCTCAAGTCTGCACATTAGGAATAGAAATTCTATTATTATAAGGATTTTGTCTCCTTCCAATTGATATCCTTTGTACTTCCTTTCAAGGTTTTGCTGCTGCAACTTGTCCTTTATCTGCAAGTACACTTGATCCTTGACAATATGGTTCATAATCTGCTGCCTCAAATTTGGTTGGCAAGTACTAAGATATGCCACATGCATTTCATGTACCTTCCTGCTAAGTGCATCATCCACCTTGTTTTCTTTTTATTTTATGTGTTTGATTTCAAAATAAACTTCACACAAAAATTCCAACCATGTAGCTTTCCTAGCATTTAAATTTGGTTGATCAAACAAGTATTTTAGACCACAATGGTCTGTCCTTAGCTCAAATTCCGTTCCCATTAAGTCATGTCTCCACATCTTTATAGCATGTACTATGGGTCCAAGTTCTAAATCTTGCATATCATAGTTCTTCTCATGCTCCTTAAAGTTTCTTGACTCATATCCTACCACGTGGCTGTCTTGAATAAGAACTCCTCCAAGTCCTTGATTGCATGCATCGGTACACACCACAAAGTATATTTTTGGGTCTACAGTTTTCAAAATTGGTGCATGCATAAGAAAATTCTTCAACCGTTGGAAGATTTCCTCACATATTGGTGTCTATTCAAGATTTATCCCCTTCTTTTGCAAGGAAGTGATTGAATGTGCGACCTTAAAGAATACTTCAAAACATTGAATTTTCACCTTATCATCTCGAATGTACCTGACATACCTCAATAATTCCAAGAATTTCTTTGCATATTCTTCAACAATTGTTCCAATTTCAGCTCATGGAACTATTTAATCTTACCATCATAGTACCTACCAGAGAGGTACTTCTGCTTGAAATATTTCTTGAACTACTTCCAGAAAATCATTCTTTAATTGATCTTCTTCACTAGCCTTAGGTGCTCTTGCCATATATATGATCTTCCAGTTAAGTTGAAGATGGATACCCTTTCCTTCATATTTCTAGAGTAGTCCTAGACTTGGAAATACTTTCTCATTCCAAGAAGCCAAGCTTCATCTTCTTGACCATATTTTACCTCACCATCAAATGTAGTTGGATTTTCCTTCTTAAATTCTCCATGTGAATTGTTCTTGTAATGCCTCTTTGTCTTACTCCTATGACATGAAGAGATTGAACCCCCAATGGATTATTCAGAGTTAGATGATCCACTAGAAGATATTTTTGGAGTATATGTTCTATCTCTAGAAACTCTTCTTGAGCTATTAGACCTCTTGTGGGAATTTCTCCTTCAGCTACACCTACTCCCTTCTAGATTTGTTGTCTAATGCCCAGAGTTTATCTTCCTTTAGATGTCTATCAAACTCTGTAGCATGGATGTGTTCATATGATTTTTTTCTTTTTGATATTTAATCATCCTTTCATTATCTTCTCTGCAACTTTGCAACTCCACCCTTAGTTGGCTCCTCACGTTGGCCACAATATATGGTGGAGTTTCTTGATTTCTTCTCCCATTGGATTTTGTTTCAGCATTCTCAACCTGTATGTTTTCTCCCATTGAATCTATCTTGGACTAATAGGGATCCTGTGCATCATTCATGGTGTTAATATTCTTGTCCCAACCAACACCAAAATTTTCCTAAATTCACTATGTTGAATGTTTCCTTTTCTGTGACTATGATTATGCAAAATGTGTTCATAAACACAATTATTAGCTGCATGATATTCTCAAAAATATATACATTACTTTCCTGTATTTGGGAAAATCCTATATTGACAACTTGTCAAAATATATACTTTTTCTCACAATCAACGATTGTCTCACAGGGACGACGGGGGTCAAGGGGGATTACCCTTTGTGGATTCCCTTTTTAATTTTTGATTTAACACAATCTGGTGCATAATTTCACGACCATTTTTCAATTTTATGGCACCTCCAAATCCCACTGAAAATTTGTTGAATTATCTATTTCGGTGAACTTACCATTTTCCTTCAATTGATGAACTCATCGATTTTCTCAGACATGTCAATGAAAATCACCTTTTTATTCCAATATATTGGCAAAACTTGCAAATTTATTATGATACGTATTGACACCCACTCACATTGTTGTGCCGATCGAAAAAACTCAGCCTTTTCTTTCGATGTATCGACAAAAATTAGATTTTTCTTTCGACGTATCAACAAAAATCACCAAGTTTTTCTGACACATATTGACAAACTCAACAAATCTTGCCAACATCATAATTTCAAACACTTAGAAAAATTTTGAAATTTTTTTCTTTCTTTCTCGGAAAACTCACCAGTTTCTTCGAACATGTATCAACGAACTCACCAAATTTTGATGCCATAGAAATTTTCAAAAACAGTTAGAAAATTTGTTTTCTTTCTTTCTGGTATCGGTGAAACTCATCCTTTCACACCGACATGTATCACCAAAACTTTGTCGACACAACTCAACCAACTCAGCCAACACATATCACCACAATCTTGTCCTCACAACTCAGTTGACATAGAAATTTTGAAAAGACTTTGAATAATTTTGAAATTTTTTATGTCTTTCTCTGCTGACTAGTGCTCAATCAGGGGTAATATTACCTCTATCAACTATTCACTTTTCCCATTTAGTTCCAATTCTGTAACCTTTTGAATCTTATACTACACTGTCATGTCCCCTCCCCTCTCTCCATGGAGAGGACGTGACGCTATGCATGCTGCCATCATAACCGAGAATCTAGTCCCATGAACATAAACAGAAAATGCATTGAAACTAAAAAAATATGCAAATACATAATGCAATAATATACAATAGAAGAAAATCTCATTCACGCATTCAATATGTTCATAATAATTTTTAAAACAATTACAGTGCAGAGATTAAATACAAATACAAGAGAGCACTTATCTTGCAAATGAGTTTACTCGCGCAACTAGCTATGTCGATGCAACTAGCTATGTTCATAGGCTAGTTATGCTCATCAATCTATCAACACAATTACTACCCTCGATTTGGGCATGATTTCCACAAGGAATAAGGGAACAACTAGGTCACACATAGCCGAAAACAAACCAAGATTCAGCCAAACCAATCTACGGTTGGGTTTATTAGGCTACTAAGGAAGTGGAAAGGAAGAATTGCTAAGCTAGTGAGCTCAACCATAGAGCTATGGACACCTCTACAATATCTATCTATCTTGGCCTTCACAATACTACACACCCAAAACAAGGAAGTATTCCCTTCACTGCTACATAGTCCCCCAGGCCATACCTTCCCTTCCAGTGTTCTCTCAAGTGTGAATAGAGGATTAACCAACCCCTCTTGATCTTTCTGTGATTTTCCTCTCTTAACTAGGTTTATCAAGCCAATTCTAGGCCTCTTCCACTCCTAACAGTTCATACCAAAACAAGGATTCATAGAGCAACTGTAAATTTGAGCATATAGATCTGTAGACAAATACACAACCCACAAAGAAGATCTCACAATTTACTCAGCAATTGAAGAATGAAACAGTGCAAAAGGCTTGCAGCTAAGAATGCTTTCATTAATAAAAAATTAATCCAGATGATAATTACAATGAAGTAAAATGGCTTTAATAGCCACAAGCAATTCAAATCCACATGAGGAAGTTCGAATTGATTAGACTCTACTTGACTGTAGGTAACCAAGACCTTGCCTAAATCACTATCGAAGGACCCAGTAGTTAACTGTCCTTGTCTAAACCATAACCGGAGTTCATCGGAGCTCTAAAACACAACTCAAGTGTTACATTTAGTGTTGAATAATGGTTAATTGACTGTGGTAGGTGAGAAATGTGCCCCACATGTGTGCAGTCAAGTAAACCTAGCGCTAACTGAATGTAGAGGACTAGAACTGAATGTAAATGACTCCTAACTTAGCTTGACTAGTCATTAACTGAAGTGAACTGACCTTGGTTGGTTTCAGCACTCCCAGTGGCTTCCTAAATTGTAGGGATTGATATAGGAGACTCCTAAACTTATGAAATCAAGGGCAATAAGTGGCAGTGAGCCTCAATTAGTGTTCCCCACACTTTAGTAACTAAAACATGTGCCCCAATTAGGTCAAGTGGACTCAATGGTGTTAATGACTATAAATAGACTGGATGGACTCCTAATTTAGACATGACTCTTGATGTATACATATGACCAAATTTGGACAAGGGAGGATTAATAATCCTAACACCCCCCCTGAATGTTAACTTGGACAATCTGTGGGCCCTGGTAACTAAGACCATAAGTCACCCATTACGTCAAGTAAAGTAAGGTAACTGCTCAAAAACAAGGTGCTGGGGAAAAACCACATGGGAAAAAAACCCCCCTTCTAATTAAGCAAGTAGAATCAGGATCAATATGGTTCTTCTGTGCACAGGTATCCTCGGGCCTATCATGTGAACCTCTCCATCATTATGTCTGGAGGAATCTTCCTCTTCGAAAGAAGAATGATATGCTCAACTAAATCAGAAATATAGACAGCTGCCGGATGAAGACTAGACCCATGTAGAGCAACTGAAGTCAACTGAAAAGTGAGAAAAGGTTCTTGAGAATTCAGAGAATAGGAGCAGGTTTCCAGGAGGATGCAGAAAATATTCCTCTTTACTAGTTCTGTGAGGAGATGAGCATGTGATCAATGATAGAGAAGCACTGGGACTGTTGAGAGAAAATTCTTGAGATCCATAGTCTGATACAACTTCTGAAATAGATAATGAATCACATAATAAAATATCAGCAACCTCATATGAGGAAGCTAACACAAAATCCCCATCAACAGTTTTGAAGAGAGAGTGCGGTACTTGATTTTTCACACCGGAATTGGTGAGAGCAGCTGCAAGCATGACTGAAGGATTTTGGATTTTAAAATATGAACCAAATAATATCATATCAGAAATTAAATAAGATCTAAATAGGTTCAAAACAGATCCAAAACTGTGAAATGGAATCAAATCCCAAGCAACAATTTTGTAGGAGACTTGCGGTACTTGTTTCTTCACACCGTTGATGAGAACAGCTACAATTAGTACTGAAAAATTATGAATTTGATATATTAAACCATGAAATATTAGATAATATCTAAATAAGATCATATCAGATCCAATAAGGTTAATATCAGATTCAAATAAATGGTTAACCGAGACGGTGGATGCACAGCTTTCTTCTTCTTCAAAATTCTGAATTTTTGTGCATGCAATCCTGTAGGATTTTGCTTGAAAATCTAGATCATGGAGAGCGAATGTGTCACTCTTATAATCTGATATTTCTTCCAAAATATCCAATTTTTACATATTTACACACCAGAAGCAACATTAGAGGAAGAAAAATCAAATTTCTCTTCACTTTCGGAAGCAATTACTGGTAAATTTTGCACAGAATTTAAAGGAAAATCACCAGTGAATGTTTGCATGGAAGTGCAGCAGAATTTTTCTTCAATATCAGAGATTTGAATGTCTTCTTCTGTTTAAGAAATATGAGAAGATGAGATATCAGATATCTCATGAACTTCCGGAGCATCAGGAGAAGGAGTCACTGCATGGAGACTTTCTTCAATTCGAATTGACTGTGTAGAAGCTTCTGCTTCATCTTCATCTTGAACAACTTCATCAGAGAGAGTAGAGGCCAAGAATTTTGAATCAACGATTCTTATGGTGCTGGATGTGCTCTCCCAAGTGCTATTATGATACTCATCAATCATTCCAAAGGTTCTTTCCAATCTTGTCCAGAGTTCCTGTGGATCTTTAATAGATCTACTGAGGTAGCGCATGCTAGGAGAAAGAGCCAGTTTCATTATTTCAAAGTCTGCATCCTTTGCATTTAGCCAGTCATTTTCACTCTCAAAAGAATTTCTACCAAATACATTAGACACCCAAAAGAGATGTTGTCTATTCAGAAATCTAATCATCTTCACATTCCATTCAAAATAGTCTAAGGATCGGGTGAGAAGAGGAACTGATGAATTCATTTCGAAGTTGTACCTGCAAAACAAAAAAATGATCCAGTAGGAGATCTGAGGAGGAGAAGTGCCTTGTCCGTCGAGGCTCCGATACCATGTAAATTTGAGCATATAGATCTGTAGACAAATACACAACTCACAAAGAAGATCTCACAATTTACTCAGCAATTGAAGAATGAAACAGTGCAAAAGGCTTGCAGCTGTGAATGCTTTCATTAATAAAAAAGTAATCCAGATGATAATTACAATGAAGTAAAATGGATTTAATAGCCACAAGAAATTCGAATCCACATGAGGAAGTTCGAATTGATTAGACTCTACTTGACTGTAGGTAACCAAGACCTTGTCTAAATCACTATCGGAGGACCCATTAGTTAACTGTCCTTGTCTAAACCATAACCAGAGTTCATCGGAGCTCTAAAACACAACTCAAGTGTTACATTTAGTGTTGAATAATGGTTAACTAACTGTGGTAGGTGAGAAATGCACCCCACATGTGTGCAGTTAAGTAAACCTAGCGCTAACTGAATGTAGAGGACTAGAACTGAATGTAACTAACTCCTAACTTAGCTTGACTAGTCATTAACTGAAGTGAACTGACCTTGGTTGGTTTCGGTACTCCCAGTGGCTTCCTAAATTGTAGGAATTCATCTAGGAGACTCCTAAACTTATGCAATCAAGTGCAATAAGTGGCAGTGAGCCTCAATTAGTGTTCCCCACACTTTAGTAACTGAAACATGTGCCCCAATTAGGTCAAGTGGACTCAATGGTGTTAATGACTATAAATAGACTGGATGGACTCCTGATTTAGACATGACTCCTAATTTAGACATATGACCAAATTTGTACAAGGGAGGATTAATAATCCTAACAACAACAAGACACAAGTGTTGGTATGAAGAAAAACATTTTGGCAACCAAAAATGAAATGGTAGATGGGGAAATCAACCTTGGGAGAGAAAAATTGATTTTAGAAAACGTTTATGGCCTTTTTAGGAGCAAAATCACCTCTATAAAGCCCCAAATCATGTATCTCACTTCCCAGCCACTAAGTAATACAGAAAATAGTTCCCAGCTATGGAAAGATGAAGGAAATGTAGGAAAAACTAAGAGAAAAACGCATAGCTAGCTCCAACTACGTGAGGAAGTGAAACACATGGGTAAGGAATGGAATGGGCACACATTTCTGGGTGTTTCCTTTCCCCATAAGAAAAAATATGATTTCCCAAATTGATGACTTGCTCAAATATGAAATTGACTTCCATACCTCTCCATTCCCAATTCATTAACTGACTCAACCAACTTTTGGAAGAATTAAATGAAGGGCGTGCACTCACATCTGACCTGGTAGGAACCAAATCCTACACCCTCGCCAAAATGGCCCCCAGTCCCAGACTGAGCTACCTGGTAACTGACTAGGTGCCTCCATTCCCAGAATGGCAGTTTCCCTTACATCTATCCTACTCGACGGAATGGCCAACACTCACATATGACATGGGAGGAACCTAATCCTTTAGCCATGATAGAATGGTTCAGCCCTTACGTCTGACCTGCTCGTCAAAATGTCTCTCTCAGTCCCGGACTGAGTGTTCTTGGTAACTGACTAGGTACCTCCATTCCTAGAATGGAATTCAGCACTCATATTTGAAATGGAAGGAACCAATCCTCTCACCATGACAAAATGGCTTAGCCCTTACATCTGACCATGGAAGGAACCAATCCTCTCACCATGTCAGAATGGATATGGGACTCATCACTTTCCCTTGGAGGAAACCTCGATCTGGAGAACACCAAGATTCTCCCTGAAGTACTCAAACTTCACCCTAGCCAATGGCTTCGTCAATACATCAGCTATATGTTCCTCCATCGCAACATACTGGAGATTCACTACTCCCCTCTACACCATATTCCTGATATAGTGATACTTGATCTCGATATGCTTCGACTTGTCATGGAACACTGGATTCTCTGACAACTTCATGCAACTCTGGTTGTCACAATGTATACAAGTAGCATCCATATGGAGATCAAATAAATCCAACAGTAGCTTCCGTAGCCATACTACCTCACAAATAGCTAAACAAGCTGCGACATACTCTGCTTCAGCTGTATTCAATGCCACATAGGATTTCTTCCTACTAAACCAAGATATCACACTTTATCCCATATTGAAGCAACACCCTGAAGTGCTCTTCCTATCGATGGCACTGCCTGCCCAATATTAATCAACATAATCCTCTAGGTTAATCTTCTGATTCGCCTTGTACTTGAGCCCATAATCAATTGTACCCCTTACGTACCTTACTGCATGCTTTGCAACCATCAGGTGAACATGTCTCAATGTGTTCACAACAAATAAAATATCTGGTCAGGTACTTCAAGGACCCAATCATCTGACAATACATCATGGCATCAACCATATCTGATGAAGTAACAATCGGGTTTGATGCCATAGGTGTGGTCATGCAGTCCATCATCCTAAACCTATTCAGGATCTCTACTGCATACTTCCCTTGTCCACATCTCCATGCCTAGAATGTAGTGTGTCGACACATAGCTGGACCATCACTGGTCTTTTGCCTTCAACCTTGAAGCAAAGGTTGGAATCCTCTTTACTCTGAGTAAATCCTAGAGTAATTAGTAATCTGTCCATCCTGTCGTATCATGTTGAACCTTACGATCTTCTACAGTCGCTCCCTCTGAAGCATCATACTCCATGCACTGAAACATTCTATACTGGAGTGACAAGTAGCTTCCTATGCTACTAATCTTTTATGTATCCATCTAGAATCACTAGATACCAAGATCCTCTGTCTTTAAAATCATTCTTCTCACACCCATCTTACAGCTTGTCATCCTCTATCAACCTTGTAGCAAAGTAAGATCTTCATCAAGCTCCTCATGTATGTGTTATCCCATGGGTGTCTTCTGAACTCGTACAAGGCCTTCTCTAATTTGCACACATGATTCTTCATATCATGTGTCTCAACTCTCACTGGCTACAAATGTCTCTTTGTAGTCTATGCCTTTTGTGCTACGAATCTTTCCTTGTATCCCATGATGTTCCCATCTACTGCATGATGGAACTATGAACTTCTCTTCATGTATCGATACTTCATCCTAGACATCATTCTTCTTGAACTGGTCTTCCCTTTCTTCTTGGAAGATTCTACATCAATGATGTCGCTGCAATCATCATATTATTCTTCGTCTTTGAATTGTCATCACTTGTTCTTCGAAAAAAGTCTTCATTCTTCTTTTCTTGTAGGCGATTATGTATGCGATCTTTCCTACAAGTCAAATGCATTTGCATGGTTAGAAAAATTTCATAAGGAATATTCATACTGGCAAATTCTTATGCATAAATATATGATCATGCAACTACTTTAGACAATACAACATTCATCCATATCTCACGAAACTTTTCTAGATGCCTTCCATCTCTACCAGGACAACATTGAGATTGTGCACTAACCCAATATGTCAGCAAAGAGGTTTCATTCTAGATAAGTAGCAATGGAGAGTTTGTATAGCACCATGAGCCACTTACCCATCACATGCATATTACTAGTATACTGTCATTAATGCAAACATTCTATCATGTATAATACATCAACTGAATATAAACAAGTGCATAACAAAACAATATCATGAAATGACAATTGAATACTTATCTTTATTTGTTTCGTGGGTAGACTCCTTCTTGAGTCTTCAGCTTCATCATCTTCTACATTCATAATAGCATCGTTTCTTATCCAAATGCTAAGATGGATAAGAGGTTCTTCAAGAGTTGAGTTCTTCATATTCCTCATCGCTTGAGGGATCTTCTTTCAATGGTGAGAGCTTGATCTTCAATTGCTCCCATCTTCTCTTCTCTTCTTATGAGTCGTCCTTCTTCTTCTTCCGAGAGTCTATTGAAGGTAATCACTTCCTCCTGGCACACATTCTTTGCATGAATGAATCCCATGATCCTAGGAGGCCATTCAAGGTGGCTATCACCACTTCTGCATTCTTCACTTCTTCTTTTACCGCTTCAATTTGTTCTTTTATCTGAGAAACTCTTGTGAAGTAAGACTGGATTGTTTCTGCATTTTGAATCTTTGCATTCTTCAGTTGGTTTCTCAGAGTCATCTTTCGATTTATGTTCTTCCCTTCCAACAATTTGGTTAGGGCATCAAACATAGCTTTAGGTAGGACACTTATGGTATGAGGTGATCCTTGATAGAATCTGCAATGATCCTCTTTGCCATAACCAACTTCTTCTTATGTAAGGCCTTTGCCTCATCTCCCTCTGTAACTAGAACCTCCTCATTGATATAGGAGTCCAACTCATTTTCTTCCAAGACCAGGGAGATCCTATACTTCCAAGCTTGGAAGTTATCATCTCCCTCAATCTTTTGATTAATCTTG